>JAQZBX010011595.1:0-42406 GCA_029593785.1 Cabassous unicinctus | reverse complement strand
CCAGGAGAGGGAGGTTTGTCCTTTTGGAAAGAGAAGAAAAGTGACAAGGGGAACTCCAAAACAACTAACAAAGAAAAGCCCTGGACAAAGACAGAGGCCCGGTAAGACAGGAAAAACCATTCACACTGCATTTGCCTTGGGCAGACCTTCTTGATAGGAGGGCTGAAGCTCAAGAAAATCTCTCTGTTATCACCAGTTGGTTACAAAACATAGAAACAGATATCCCAGGGAGTAAATCTCAGAGTTAACATTTTAAAATATTAAAATAGACATTGTACAGTAAAATAGTATAAGACAAAAACAAAACAAAACAAAACAGGAAATGATGGCTCAAAGTAAGAGGATAAAAATACAGAAACAACATACAAAAGATGAGAATGTGGACATGCTGAATAAAGCCTTTTAAAAGATGATATTAAAAATGCTCAAGGAGAAGGAAAGTACAGAGAGAGAACTACAGGATATCAGGAAAACAGTGAATGAACAATATGAGAGTCTAAGTAAAGAGACAGAGAATTTAAAAAGGAACCAAACACAACTACTGGAGTTGAAGACTACAATAACTGAAATGGAAAATGCCCAGGAAGGTTTAAAGAACAGATTGGAGCTGGCAGAAGAAAGAATCAGTGAACTTGAAATGAGTCAGGCTGAGAAGCAGAAAGAAAAAGGAAATATTAAAAGCAAAATAGCCTAAGATAGCTATCGGACACCATCAAGTGCAACAATATATGTGTCATGGGAATTCCAAAAGGAGAAGAGAGAAGGGGCAGAAGGAATAGTCAAAGACGTAATGACAGAGAACTTCTCAAACTTAGCAAAAGATGAGAATATTTACATACAGAAAGTTTAGAGGACACCAAACAGGATAGACATGAAAATACACCCCATTATATATTGATTACACTATCAAATACAAAGGACAATGAGAGAGTTCTGAAAGCTGTAAGAGAAAAGCAACATGTTATGTACAAGGGAGTCCCAATAAGAATAATTGCTGATTACTCATCAGAAACTAGTGAGGGAAGAAGGCAGTGGGTTGAAATACTTAAAGTGCTGAAGGAAAACAACTGCCAGCCAAGAATTTTATATCTGGAGAGACTCTCTTTAAAAAATGAGGAGGAGATTAAGACTTTCTCAGATAAACAATAGCTGAGGAAGTTCATCACCATTAGACTGCCCCTACAAGCAATGCTAAAGGGGCTTCTTTAGACTGAAAGAAAAGGACACTAGACAGTGTTTCAAAGCAGCATAAAGAAATAAAGACCTGTGGTAAAAGTAACCGTTTTGGTATTTATAAATGCCAGTACAATTGTATTGTATTGTTTGGCATGTAACTCCACTTTTTACTTTATACAGCTGCTAAAATGCAAATGTGTAAAAAGTTATGATAAATCTAGGTTTTGGACACA
This sequence comes from Cabassous unicinctus, assembly GCA_029593785.1. Classification (NCBI taxonomy): domain Eukaryota; kingdom Metazoa; phylum Chordata; class Mammalia; order Cingulata; family Chlamyphoridae; genus Cabassous; species Cabassous unicinctus. Next base: position 40,997 of record JAQZBX010011595.1, on the reverse strand, counting down.
CAACGTAAAAAGATATAAGTGGTAACAATTACAAGAAAATGGTGGAGGGATAGAGGGTATAGGAAAAGTATAGTACATGCTATTGAAGTTAAGTTGGATTCCAAATATTATTATTACATATTTAGGATGTTAAATTTCAACCCCACCATAACCACAAGGAAAATAGATGAAAAATATATCCAGATAGAAATGAGAAGGCACTCAATATTGCGCAACACAAAAAAATAAATATAAAAGTAGGCATTAACAAATAAGGGTTTAAAGTACAAGACTTACAAAGGCTAAATAGCAAAATGGCAGAAGAAAGACCTGTATTTTCAGTAGTGACTTTAAATGTAAATGGATTAAACTCTCCAGTCAAAAGACAGTGATTGGAAGGATAGATAAAAAATCATGACCCAGAGGAGCTGATGTGGCTCGGTGGTTGAGCACTGGCTTTCCATATATGAGTCCTGGGTTCAGTCCTCAGCCCTGGTACCTCAAAAAAAAAAAAAAAAAATCATGACCCAACTATATGCTGTCTGCAAGAGACTCACCTTAAAGTCAACGATACAAGAAGACTGATGGTGAAAGGATGGAATATTATGCCATGCAAATAGTAACCAAAAGAAAGTTGAGTGGCTATACAAATATCAGATAAAATAGATTTTTTAAGTGAAAAATAGCTATGAGGGAAAAAGAAGGTCATTACATACTGATAAAGGGGACAATTCAAACTGAAGATGTAACAATTACAAATATATATGCACCTAAGAACAAGGCCCCCAAATAAATGACAGATTAGGATGAAGAAATGGATAGTTCTATTCCAATAGTAGGAGACTTTAACACACCACTCTTGATAATTGATAGAATATATAGTCAGAAGAACAATAAGGAAATATAGAACTTCAGTGATGGACTAAACCAACTGAAACTAACAGGCATCTATAGAACACTGTACCCAACAAAAATAGAATGCACATTATTCTCAAGTACACATGGATTGTTCTCCAGGATAGACCATATGTCGGGTCACAAAACAAGTCTCAACACTCAAAAAATATTGCAATCTTACAATATATATTCTCCAAACAAAAAGGAATGAAGCTAGAAATCAATAACAGAGGGAGAAAGGGAAAATTCACGAATATGTGGCAATTAAAAATAAACCCTTAAACAACCAATGAATTAAAGAGGAAATCAGAAGTGAAGTTAGGAAATATCTTGAGAGCAAAAATACAGCACACCAAAACTTATGGGATGCAGCAAAGGCAGTGCTGAGAGGGAAATTTATAGCTCTAAATGCTTACATTAAAAAAAGAAAGACTTCAAATCAGAGACCTAATGTCAAAATTGGAAGAACTAGAAAAAGAAAAGCAAACTAAACCCAAAGCAAGCAGAAGGAAGGAAACAACAAAGATTAGAGCAGAGATAAATGAAATAGAAAACAAAACAAAAAACCCGTAAAGCAAATATAGAAACAAAAGTTGGTTCATTGCGAAGATCAACAAAATCAATAAACCTTTAGCTACACTGACAAAGGAAAAAGAGGATACAAATAATGAGAATCAGAAACGAAAAGATGGACATTACTATTGATCTCATTGAAACAAAAAAGGCTATAAGTGGATTCTATGAATAACTGTATGCCAATATATTAGGTAACCTAGGGGAAATGGACAAATTCCTAGAAACAAACCAACAATCTACTCTGACTCTAGAATAAATATAAAGGTCTCAACAAACCAATTATTAGTAAAAAGATTGAGTCAGTAATCAAAAACCTCCCAACAAAGAAAAGCCCAGGACCAGATGGCTTCATAGGGGAATTCTACCAAACATTCCAAGAAGAATTTTCTCCAATTCTGCATGAATTCTTCCAAAAAGTTGAAGAGGAAGGAGCACTCCCTAACTCATTCTATGAGGCCAACGTCACCCTCCTACCAAAGCTGGATAAAGATACCACAAGAAAAAAAAACTACAACCAATATCTCTTATGAATATAGATGCAAAAGTCCTCAACAAAATACTAGCAAATCAAATCTAACAACATATTAAAAGAATTATACACCATGATCAAGTGGGATTTATTCCTGTTATTCAAGATTGGCTCAACATAAGAAAATCAATTAATTTAACACACCACATTAACAGAATGACTGAAGGAAAAAAACCACACATGCTCATCTCAATTGATGCACAGAAGGAATTTGACAAATACTGCACACTTTCTTAATAGAAACACAACACTGGGAATAGAAGGAAACATCCTCAATATGATAAAGTTAATATCCTACTTAATGGTAAAAGACTGAAAGTTTTCTCTCTAAGATCAGGAACAAAACAAGGATGCCCATTGTCATCACTTTTATTCAACATTGTAATGGATCTCTTGCCAGAGCAATTAAGCAAGAAAAAGAAATAAAATTTATCCAAATTGGAAAGAACAAGTAAAACTTTCCTTATATGTGAATGATATGATCCTATATGTAGATTATCCTGAAAAATCCACAACAAAGCTCTTAGGGCTAGCAAATGAATTCAGCAAAGTGGTGGGGTACAAGATCAATACCCCAAAATCGTAGTGTTTCTATACACAAGCAGTGAACAATAGCAAGAAGAAATAAAATTCCTTTCACAATAGCAACTAAAAGAATAAATTATCTAGGAATAAATCTAACCAAGGATATTAAGGATTTGTACACAGAAAACTACAAAAAATTTCTAAAAGAAATTAAAGAATACCTAAATAAATGGAGGGATATTAACTCTTCATGGATTGGAAGACTGCACATTGTTAAGATGTCAATACCACCCAAATCAATCCATAGAGTCAACTCTATCCCAACAAAAATTCCAACAACATTCTTTGAAGAAATGGAAAAGCTATTCATAAAGGTAATGGGCTCTGAATACCTAAAGCTATCTTTTAAAAAAAAGGAATGAGGTTGGAGGACTAACACTTCCTGATTGTAAAACTTGTTACAAAGCCACAGTAATCAAAATAGCATGGTACTGGCACAAGGACAGAGATATAGACAAATGGAATAGAATTGAGAGCTCAGAAATCATCCCTCACATCCCTCAAAGATCACTCAATTGAGAAAGAATTATCTCTTCAACAAATGGTGCTGGGAAAATTGGATTGCCATTTGCCAAAAAAAGAATGAGGATTCCTACCTCACACTATATACAAAATCAACTCAAAATAGATCAAAGACCTAAATATAAGAGTTAGAACTATTAAGCTCCTGGAAGAAAACAAGGAAGCATCTTCAGGACCTTGTGTTAGGCAATGATTCTTAGAATTTATACCCAAAGCACAAGAAACAAAGAAAAAATAGATAAATGGGAACTGATCAAAATAAAAATCTTTTGGGCCTCAATGGACTTTATCATGAAAGTAAGATGACAACCTACACAATGAGAGAAAATATTTGGAAACCATATGTGGCAGGTTGAAATTCTTTTATTAACCCCAAAAAGAGAAAAATGTTTTTGAACCAGTCCACTCCTGTGGTTGTGAGACTCCTTTTGATTGGATGTCAGTGAGGCGTGACTCACTGGAGCTGATGGAAATGGAGACACACAGAGAGTCAGACATACAGAAAAAGGGAGCTGCCAAATTATATTGATCCTGCCATGGGTGAGAGAGGACTGCAGGAAAACAGAAGGCCCCAGAGGCTCAAGGAGCTGACGCCCAGGAAGAGATAAGCCATATGCCTGATAGCTCACAGCTGAACTCGGGAAGAAACTGGAACAGCTGAGACTGATAGAGGAGGCCCAGAAAGAGACAATCCCTATGACTGGTTGCCCACAGCTGAGCTCTGGGAGATGGTAGATTCTGGAGGTGAAGGCAGAGGTCAGTGGCTATCTTTGCCACATGGCAGTATGCTAGGATCAAGAGTAGCAGACTTTGGTAAGAAAGCATCTCTGATGGTGCCTTCATTTGGACATTTCATGGCCTCAGAACTGCAAGATTTTACCCTAAATAAAATCCCCATTATAAAAGCCAACCCATTCTGGTACTTTGAATTGGCAGCCCTTTGGCAAACTAAAACACCATATATCAGAAAAAGGATTAATATCCAATGTATATAAAGAAATCCTTCAATCTAACAAAAAGACAAACAACCCATTTAAGCCCATGAAGAAAGTTAATCAAATTCTTTGATATTCCAGAGAAACCACACAGGAGCGCAGCATCAGTCATGCCTTTATTACTCACATAACATAACTGGTGGTGGCAGGCTGGGAGAAGCTCTACCTACTTGTCAGCTGGGCGGGAGAAGCTCCTCATGCTTCGTGCCATGCTCCGAGCCATCTAACAGACATAGTTGGATTTTATAAGATTACAAAGCAGAGGGATACAAGGGTTACTAGTTGACAATTACCAAACCTCTTGATTATTATCACAGGTGTTCCTTCGATGCTTACATCCAATTCCCTGTTTTTGAGGGTCAGGTGGTTGGCCAGACCAACCCGTCCTTCTTTCAGGGCCTCGGGTTCACAGAAAGGGCATTCTGCCTTCATTTACACTACAGACATGAATAAACATCTCTCCAAAGAAGATATACAAATGTCTAAAAAGCACATGAAAAAAATGCTCAATATCATTAGCCATCAGAGAGATGCAAATCAAAACCACAATGAGATACCATTTCACAGCCAATAGAATGGCTAGTATTAAAAACACAGAAATAAGTGTTGGGCAGAATGTGCAGAAATAGGAATACTCATTTATTGGGCAGCTGCTGTGGAAGACACTTCAGGGGTTCCTCACAAAGCTAAACATAGAGCTATACACCATATGACCCAGCAATCCCACTAGGTATATACCCAAAATAATTGAAAGCAGGGACATGAACAGATATTTGCACACCAATGTTCATAGTGGCATTATTCACAATTGCCAAAAGATGGAAGCAACCCAAGTGTCCATAAACCAATGAATGGAGAAATAAAGTGTGGGATAAACATATAATGGGATATTATTCAGCTATAAAAAGGAATGAAGTCTTGAAACATGTGACAACATGAACTTTGAAGACATCATGTTGAGTAAAGTAAGCCAGATACAAAAGGACAAATATTGTACAAACTTACTGATTTGAAACAATTAGAATAAGCAAACTCACAGAGTCAGAATCTAGACTATAGGTTACCAGGGGACTAGGTGGGGATAGGAAATGGGAAGTTAAAGCTTAAATTGTACAGGGTTCCTATTTGGAATGATGGAAATGTTTTGGTAATGGACTATGGTGATGGTAGCACAGTACTGCAAACACAATAGCACTGTGTGCGGACCCAGGATCCCCTAAGTCCTCAGCACACAGCCGCCTGCATGACCTAGACATAAGTTAAATGTTAACAACCCTCCCCAGAGGGGAGAGAATGATAGATGTCATTATAAACTATAATCTTCCCAAAACAGTAAATGTCCTTGGTAAACATCCTTCCTACGAGCTTAGTGAAAACATCACCAGACCCCAGGTATACGTTTCACGTGACCCTAGCAGAAACTTTGTTCTCACACCCCATGGAATGTCCTTGTTCTGAAACCCCTTATATATCACCCCTCATTTTCTCATCTCTTTGCAGAGCACTAACTTCATTCATTCTTTGACCAGCCACCATCAAAGAATTTCTCCTGTTTGTAAGTCCCAATAAAGCTTGTGTCTGATTCTCTGCCAGGTGTGTTCTTTGGTTTTGTGGCCACAGCAGCATGTGTCTTTTAGGAGTTGGGTTGTAACACACCAAAATATATATATTAAAATTTGATTAAAAGGGGGAAATATTAGATTGTATATATGTATATCAGACTAAAAATACAAAAAAATCCATGGAACTACACTACACAAACAATGAACCCTAAGTTAAATTATGGACTTTAATTAATAGTATAATTATAAAAATGTGCTATCAATTGTAATAAATGTTCCATAGCAATGTAAGTTGTTAATAATACAGTGATATATGGGAATCCTGTATTTTATACATGATTTTTCCATAAACACACAACTTCTCTAAGAAACCCCAACACATTTTCTATCAATGATTCCAGAAGAAAGATTGAATTACTTTTCTGCTTTCTCTATAGAACACAATATCACAAAATCATTGCCATATGAAGAGGCAGTCAATATCAAAGAATATGAAACCAAAAAGACTAGGAAAAATATTTGACAGCGTTTTGTTGGGGAGTTAACGAATGAATGAATAAATGAATGATGATGGTGTGATAATATAGTTTATCTAGATGTTGGCATTGTACTATTATCAATGTGTTGACTCTCAGTTCCTACCTACCCTTCTTTGTTCTGTTTTGTAATACTGGAGCTGGACCCTATAAACATTTCTCTTTTGCCAGCTGGCATAAGCTTTGTCAGAAGAAGGTGCTGGAGGAACACTGGAGGAAAAGGGGTCTTCTTTTTCTGCTTCCAATTTGCTTCCCTCTTTTCTTGCTTCTTGGTCATTTGCCCCTGCAAGTTTCAGGGGCATCCCAGTGGGTGGCTTTCCAGTGAGTTCTTTCAGCAGTCCAACCAGTTTCCTAGTGAGTCTCCCAGGCAAGCAACAGGCAGCTTCCCAGCAAGTCTAGACTATACCCCAGCAGGTGTACTGCTTGCCAGACCTGGCTTATGACATCTCAGCAGGTTTTTGTGAGATGGGCCAGAGCCACACCCTACCCATGAATTCTAAACCTCATCCTTGGAGGCAGTGGTGGGGCTCTTCCAAATTTCTTCCTTCCTTGGTTACTCTTAGCCCTAGAGGTAGTGGCTGCTCCCCTTATCTGCTATTCCTGTATTCTTTGGTGTTCTCTTTACCCCTTAGTTGTTAATTGTTTGGTACCAGTTAATAATTCTTTATATTAGACCGTCTTTGTTCAAAATGCTTTGTGGATAATATCTACTGTCTGGACCCTGACTGTTAGTATTCATTTGCTCTTAATTTGAATGTGTTGTAATTTCTCTTTCCAGTCTAAGCACATATGCAATTTTTAAAAAAAGAATGGATAACCTTCAAACATCACAAGCTCCCCATCTTCTCCCCTTTGCCACCTGGAATCTTATGGGATGGATAACTAATTAGCCTCTATTTCCTGTATTTTGTGCAACAGAATCCAGCATTTAGCAATCAATTAAGGTTTGTCTGTATAAAATGCAAGGCGCTTTCAAGTATGTAAAGTGTACCTGAAAGCCATCACCATCCATGGCGGACATCGTTTGACATTGCTCCTCACCTATCATGGCTGTGTAAGAGTTAGTGAATGAATGTGCTCCTTTCTGAAACAGGAATTTTAAATTTCATTTTGAAATTTCCATACATTTATTCATGTCTACTACCACTACTAACTTTTATTTATATGGTACTTATATTTGTAAAGATTTTACAGTTGATTTTTTTATATAATTTTTTTTTTGTTAGAGAAGTTGTAGGTTTACAGAAAAAAAACATGCAGAATATACAGTTTCCATAACCCCCTCCCCAGCTTTTTTTTAACACTTTGCATTAGTGTGGTACATTTTCTAGCAGATTTTTACACAAGTCTGTGGGATTCATAGGCCTTCCAATGAAAAGGACTTCAGAAATAGATAGGAGGGCTTTTTCTTATTTCCTTTCTTTAAATGAGAAAGAAAAGAGCCGAGGTCCTGAGAGATCCCTCACAGATTCAAGTTTTAAACATACCCAAACAATCCAAACAGGTCTGTAACAGTAGGAGACCGGAATGATTTGGAACAGCAGGTGACTTTTCTAACAGAGCTCACGTACTGTGGGTCAGGCTAGGGCCTCAGCACCACAAAGCAAAAGGAAAGGTTTTATCTTTTTTTTTTTTTCTTTCTTTTTTGAAAGTCAGCATAACTTGCTGGCTCAGCAAATGTTTTCCCCTAACATAACTTGGAAAAGAACATGACTTGGAGCCTTCTTTACCTCCCTCCCCCGACTGTACCATTAAATCTTAGAAACCGGGGTGAGTAAAAAGAACAGATAAAAAAGTCATTAATTGCCAACCCTTACCCACCATCCCCTTTACGCATGGCAGCACTTGTTATTTTCTTTTAAGTTACGTTGATGGTAATAATCAGTTCAGGAGTTTGTTCTTGCAAGATCACTGCAGCAGAGAGCCCTGAACTTTCAACTACAGCTAAGGGTGAGGTAAACAACAGGGCTATAAATACCAGCATCTCCCAGTGGCTTTGTGGCGAGTTGGAGCTGAGCAGAGAGAAAGGAAACAGACACATTGAAAGGGGTTGTGTAAGTAGGAACTTGTTTTTTTTCCAATACTTGATTCTTTTAGAGTTTGGTAAACATTTTGTCTTTGAGTCTGATAAAATGGTTCCTTCCTTAGAATAGACTTTTAAAAAGGCAGGTGAAGGAAATAACACTAGTAAGGAGAACAAAAAGTCTGGAATTGGGTGTGGTAGGTGAAGTTCCGCAGAGGCACATCCGACAATACTTGCTCATTTCTGCCCTGCCTTCTGCGCAGTTTAGGATGAAGACAGGAGCAGGGGAGGATAGAGAAACCTAACAGTTTTGCTCTACAAAAGGTTGTGATGTTATGTAAGCATTACTGCATCCTCAGACTTCTAAATTGTTATTGGATCAGCTTCCAGTAAATCCAATTTTGTTATTTATCTTCATTATTTTTATAGAGCTAAGAGTTATAATTATAGTCAAACTTTATTATATAATTTTCTAGATAGGTCCAGCTGTTCAGATATAGCCTCTTTTTAAAAAAAATAAGAATTTTTAAAAATATTAGAATAAATAGTTGGGAAAGGCCTTAAATCATTTTCCTCTCTCTCTCCTTTCCTTTTCTCCCTCAGTTGGGTTCTCATCAAGATAGCCTACATTTTGAGGTGTTAAATAATATGAAAGATAATCAGGATTTAAAAAATTCTGTCTATATCTACCAGTGCATTAGAGCCTAGACCAACCTTGTTTTAATGTTTCTATTGCCTTTTCATTCTGGGCTCTCTAGGGACCTTATCATTAGTCAAAAAAAAAAAAAATGCTTATAATTTTTCATCTTAGATCAGAGCCCGAAAAATGCACTCACTTCCTAGTTCTGGAGTTTTGTCCAGCCCTCTCTCTAGAAAATTATTTAAAAATGAGCCTGACTTACCTGTAGGGATCTTTTGTTCTCTGCCCAATACTAATGAGCATATTCCTTTCTTCACTGCCTCTCTACAAAAATCCACCTATTTTATTTGTACTTCTGTGCTAAGAGAGCTAGCCTTAGTTCTGGGGATATTTCTGGTCAGATATCTAACATTTTAACTTCCCTACTCTGGAGGCATCTTTTGACCCTAGAATTTGCAGTTTCACCACAGGATTTCCTGAAAGTAGTGGTAGACAATAAATTGACTGAGTGTAGATTTCAGTGAGTCGTAACTGGTACAAAGCACAGTGATTTGTGATATTTCCCTTCTGTCAATCCCCCCCACTCCCGCCCCGGTTCATATTTATTTGGTTGTGATAGTAACATTATTGAGGGAGTTTTATATCTGAAGAAATTCAGATCCTTTAATATTAAAATAGAGCTAGATTTTGAGGAATAAGAGCAAAAGGAGCCATACCCAAGAGGTTTACAAAACTAGAAAGGTCAAACCTGAAAAGCTAAGGGCCCAGCATGAGCCATTTTCATATTGGTGTACTTTCCTTGCTACCTGGGTTTTCTTTCTTTGCTGGCTCTTCTCATTATTGTGCAGAATCCCCTATTTATCCCTTCCTTACTTAGATTGGTAGAGGACAGAAATAAGCAGTCAGAACTTGTGTCTCAAGTCAAAGTCAGATTGTGTTTGCAGAACGTTACATGGTTATAGAAGACGCATTCTCAGTATTTTCTTAAACTTGTGTCTTCTCTTAGAGAAGTAGTGGGCTGCCTGATAAGACACATTTCCATAGCATGCTTTTGTAAAATATTTTGCTAAGCCAGATAGTTAAGAAGTGCCTTTGGCTGATACCTTCCCTTTTATGGGAAGATTAGCGCAGGGAGGCCCAACCTAATGCGCCCAACAACATGCAGACAGAATCCATGGGCTAGATATTTATAGGATGTAGAATTACACTTGCTGGAGTTTTAGAAATCCATTGTGATAATCATATTGGTGAAGATGACAGAAAGGTTTTCTCTTTTATAGGACAACCCTGGCAATGTGGAAAAGCCTGGGGCTTGCCCTGGCTCTCTGTCTCCTCCCCTGGGGAGGAACAGAGAGCCAGGGGCAAAGTTCCTTTTGCAAGAATCCCCCAGCCTGGAGCATAAGGGGACAAGATCCAATGCTGAACTCAAATGGTTCAGTGACTGTGGTTGCTCTCCTTCAAGCCAGCTGAAGACTGTGTATTCTGCAGGCATCTAGGTAAGATAGTCTTTCTGTGGTCTAGGTTTTTCAAAGGAGGCTAATAAATGAACAAATAAATATAAATAAATAAAAGTGGAAAAAGATATATTCATTAAGCCACATTTTTGGAAAAACTATACATTTACATATAACATGTTAGAAGAGTACAAGGATATACACCAGAGTGTTTACAGTCATTTTCCTGGAACTTTTTTCTTTTTGGGTACCTATATTTTATAATTTTATACTAAATATGTGGTGTTGCGCAGGAGTAGGATGAACACTGGACTTACTATCAGGAGTCTTGGATCATTTAACAAATATATATATATACACACACACACAAATATATACATACATATATATATAATAGGACAAATATATAACAAAAATATTTGTTAGGTTAGCCCTTCAAATATTTATTGGATAGAATTCTCTGTATCTATCAGATGGATAAAAATATACAATTCATAAGATTAATTTGAGACTAAATGAGTGTATGTGCGGGTATTTAGTGTAAGGTTTTAAATGAGCACAAGTGTTTAATAAATAACTTTAAAATGAAAGTTTCAGGGTCTTTTACAACATTACAAAGAAGACATATGAGTAAGAAAAAAATAGTAAGAAGAGTTTTGTATATAGAGAAAAATAGAAAATGATGAAGAGAGTTGAAACCACTAAAAATTAATGAGATTATTCTTTTCATATATTTTCCCCAAATATTTTAGATTGGAAAGCCTGCGAGTAAAACTGGAGAAAGAAGGATATTCTAATATTTCCTATATTATTGTTAATCATCTTGGAATCAATTCTCAATTAAAATATATGCATCTTAAAAATGAGGTTTCAGAGCATATTTCTGTTTATCAACAAGAAGAAAACCAAACAGATGTCTGGACTCTCTTAAATGGAAACAAAGATGACTTCCTCATATATGATAGGTATGTATGCACACAGATAAAGACACACACACACACACAAACAAGTTAAGATACTTGCTTTGTATTTAATTAAATTGTAAGTGATTTAAGATAAGACATTTGCTTTTATTTTATTATCAAGTACTCAGATTCCAAGGGGATCCCCTAAATGTTTGGTTTTAATATTTTTTAATTACTTTCTTGAAAGTAAAGCATACAAAAGAATTCACCATTCCAACAGGGAAATTTGGAAAATTGACTATATTTTTTTCCCTATGAATTTTGTTAAATCAAAACACAATCACATTTGGCCTGTCTCAAATTCTAATTTATAATATTAAGGTTACGTACCTGAATTTCTGATCTCTAAAGTATGTGAATCATTTAGGCTTAATCTGCACCAATCTTCTTTTGATCCCAGTTTTGATCCCAGTTAAACATCCACAGTTTAAGGGAAACTCAGTGTATACATGCTCTTATTATAAACATTCCTAGTTGGTGCTCTGTTTTCTTTGAGCTCTTCAGAAATGGTGAGCTAGACTCTGCCTAGGCCTAAGCCCTAATGGTCTTGTACTAAAATTTTTTTTTTTATTAAAAGTTTTTCCTTATTAGAGAAGTTGTGGGTTTACAGAACAATCATGTATAAAATACAGGATTCCCATATACCATCCTATTATTAACACCTTGCATTAGTGTGAAGCATTTGTTACAATAGATAACAGCACATTTTTATAATTGTACTATTAACTACAGTCCATGGTTTAACTTATGGTTCACTGTTTGTGTAGTGTAGTTCCATGGATTTTTTTTAAAAGTTTTTATTCCATTACCATATAGACAATCTAACATTTCCCCTTTAAATCACATTCAGATATATATTTCAGTGCTGTTAATTACATTCACAATGTTGCACTACCATCACCTTCATCCATTATCAAAACATTACCATCATTCCAAATAGAAACCCTGTTACACTAAATATTTTTTAATATAACATCTCATTCTTTAGGTCTCCAAGATTCTAATTTAGTCATTTGTAAAGTATAACTCTCTGATATGCATATAAAACAGCATGTACTGGGTAAAATGTGGGCAAGAAGGACATTTCAACCCCACCATTTCTGGGCATGCCAAGTGTTATAGTTCCTAAGTTGTGCTGAAATTTTTGTTGTATCAGATATTTTTTAAAATAGATGGGCTGATGGCTAAGGCTTGGGGATGTTTTTGTTATGCTGTGAGTTCTTGTTGTGTAGAATTTGACTGTGCTGCCTTAGCAGTTGTGAAAAGTGCATGTGATTTTTCTGAGCCTAGTTTTATAAGGCAGTGGTTTGGGCATTGGTAGAATTTATCTGCCAATTATAAAATTTTAGTATAATGACTGTACTATACATTTCTTTTCCTTAGAGGTACCGGGAATTGAAGCAGGTGCTCAACTACTGAGCTACACCCACTCCTCTGTACTGTACATATTTGATGTTATTTAGGGTTACACATCTATAATATTTCAAAAAGCTATTAGACTCTTTGTAGTCTTGCTGTGACATTATCCACTATGCAGTACCAGGGAGCTCTTTTGTAGACCCTATTCAAGGAAATGTACTTAAGATATGAAAGGGTCTTAGTAATAAAACTATTAAACTTAAAATATCTATCCCGGGCAGTGCCTGAGTAGGATCAGAATACAGAAAATATTGTAAGGTATTTACGTGTCCTTTTTTTTTTTTTTTCCAGATGTGGCCGTCTTGTCTATCATCTTGGTTTGCCTTATTCCTTCCTAACTTTCCCATATGTAGAAGGAGCCATTAAGATTGCTTACTGTGAAAAGAAATGTGGAAACTGCTCTTTCATGGTATTTTTCTCAATTATTTTTACCAGGAGAAAAGAGGAAATATTTTAAGATCTACCTAAATAAGTTGTGTTTCATGACCAAGTATCTAACCAATATTTCTATTGGTGTACTAAAAATAAACCATAACAATTATTGTAATTACACATATTTCCTCCTATGTAACATACACTTTAACACACCTTGCCATATTGCTGCCTTTATCCAGAAGGATTTTAGAAATAAAAATCAATATAGACTGCATATTTCAATTATTACCAAATGATATTGCATGAGTATAAGGGCTCAAAGAATTCAGTCAACATGAAACATTTATTAATCTGAACATGCTCATATGAGAGCATAGTGATAGCAAAGTGTGTCCTTGGCATTGCCTGCATTGGAATTGGGCCCAGATATCCACTTAATTTATCAAGGATGCAAGCCTAACAGTTCTTCTGTGAAGTCCTTACATTGTCTGCCCACTCTGCAGTTGGATTTATTGCATTTTCTTCAAAATGAAATGTCATTTACTCATTCCTGATATTTCTTTCTTAACAACCATGAGAATATTTATTTCTTGTTATGAGAAGCACTGTATTTAAATATTACTTATAAAAGTTATTAAAATAATTGACTTTAATTTGTATTAATTAGACTTTTTTTTTCTCATATTGAAAAGAAAAATAATTCTAAATGTTTCCTTGATATAAAAATATTTTTTTGGCAAAATTTAAACTCAGCTTAAAAACAATTTTGCAACCCATGTCTCGGGTTGTGTACTTATCTTATTTCTAGCTTTCTTAATACACTCTTTACTCCCTTGCCTACCAAAAAAAATTCTGAATTTTTTATGTGAGCTGTACTCCCTTCAGATTTTTCCCAACTCTAAAGAAAGCCACTTCAAATTTTTATTAAATCATTTAATTTATTTAGTTGCTAAGGAGCACATAGATTAATTACTGATTCTTTTCATGTTATCTTCATAATAATCCCATGAAGGCTATCGGATTTACTCCTTTTAAAGATGAGGAGACTGAGGTAATGCAAATAAAATACTAACTCTATGTCTAACCTATAGTAAGTGCCCAATAAATGCTAGCTACATTGATTCTTCACATTTTGGGATTATTTCTGTAGTTCACATTTTTGTAAAGGCCTGATTATTATCCATATACCTAGTTATATTGATAAGAGGCAGAAACAATTCCTGTAACATGCTTTAAATTTATGAACCATCTGTAAATAAGAAAAATACACTACATGTATCTGATATGTCACATCAAATTGGAGGTTTCAAATAATGTTATGGTCAATAGGAAACAGGCAGTAAATTGCTACTTTTGGCTGACAGCACTACAAGCAGGGACACATAACCTATGAGCAAGGATTTGGTGAAGCTCAAAACATTTCTGGGCATGGGTTGAGGTATGAAAAACTACCAATTTTGAGCATAGTTTATTGGCATTTTTGAATTATCAGAGAGAAATTAGTTTGCTTCAGAATATAATACTATATCAGATGGATTCTTGACATAGATATGAAAGGTTCCATGTGTCACCTGGTTTATGAAGATTCGATATTTGGTTGCCTTTACTGCAATCTAAGTTCTTTTAACCAGTTTATTTAGTTTTCTTTCTGCAGATATAAATACAGTGGCTTGGGCTCTCATTAAGCCTTATTCACTTCTTAAATTCCTCTTTAGACTTCAAGATTTAGAAAGTATTTTGATAAGAAAAGGATAGTTTGCATTCTGTTGTTGATTCATTTAGCATAGAAGCTTAGGTGAACTGTAGAACTTTAATTGTATTCCACTCTATTTTACCTATTCGGAAAACAGCAATATTAATTCATTTGAGAGATAACCTTAAGATCCTTTGACTAAATGTAAACTTTGAACAAGAAGCACTTTATAATAACATGAGGAGGGGAACTAAACTTTAACAAAAATAGTTTAGATGGTGAAACTGACATCACACTCCTTTTATTAGTTTGGTGATGGGGAAAAAAAATTCTAACCAACTAGTTGGAATTTCATGTATATTAGTACTACAAGTCTATGCATTCCTGTAAAATCTTTGAACAGATTGATAAGTGTTTTATAAATTTGTTTCAGACTCTCAAAGATGAAGATGTCTGTAAAAATATATCATTGGTCACTGCGGAAAAAACAACCGAGGCTCCTCAGTCACAGCCCCATCACGATGATCGTCACAAGCATGGGCACCAGCATCCTGGGAACAGTCAGCCTTCAGAGAATCAGCAACAAGGAGCACCAGATGCTCCTCAGCTTCCCCCTCCTCCAGGCCTTCATCACCACCATAGGCACAAGGGCCGGCAACAAGAAGGTCACCTAGATGGCTGAGATATGCCAGGAAGTGGAGGTTTTCAACTTTCCCTTCATCAAAAGAAACTTTGACGAAAGGGATGTAAAAATCAATTACTCTGAAAGTTGTCCAAAGATTCAGAATTGTTGCCTAGTAGCTGATGCTGACATTGTCGACATCTGATATTTGAAAAAACAGGGTCTGCAATC
Organism: Cabassous unicinctus; assembly: GCA_029593785.1. Classification (NCBI taxonomy): domain Eukaryota; kingdom Metazoa; phylum Chordata; class Mammalia; order Cingulata; family Chlamyphoridae; genus Cabassous; species Cabassous unicinctus. Next base: position 25,394 of record JAQZBX010011595.1, on the reverse strand, counting down.
ACCTGACAGTGTAAAGAAAACCTCCCATCTTTATGTAGCTGACAGGGTCTTTGGGTGGAGGAGAATGTCATTGAATCTTGACAGTGACGTTTGCCTCCAGCTGTCTGACGGGCAGGTCAGCAGCTGCTCAAGCCCACAGAAGCCAGCACCAATTGAAGCTGAAATAACAAGGGAGAAATGTGAAAATGACCTTCAAACTAAATATTTAAAATAGGATATACTACCCAAGTCAGTCTGGACACAATTTTGTTTCCATTAATTTTATAAACTACCAAATTCATTGTGGTCAAAAATTAGAAATTGGATTTGTGCAAACCTGGAGAAATTTTAATATATTGGCTTCCAAATCTAAAAATCTATGTCATAGGAATTTTGACCCAAATTATGTTTAGTTATTATGGGGCAACTGAAAGGTGATTGCAGCTGGTTAATATGTCTTTCTTCTTCTTTTTCCAGCATTCTATTTGCATTAATGAGAACAGAAACATAAACTATGACCTAGGGGTTTCTGTTGGATAGTTAGCAATTTAGAATGGAGAAAGAACAACAAAGATGTATTTTCCATTTTTTCTTTACTTATTTCTCAAAACAATATTATCTTCATCTTTTTTTATCCTACATTTAAAAACTGATTAAACCTTTAAAGAAAGAAGTAGATTCTGTATTTTAAGATCCAGAAAAAATTTATACATGAATATTTTGCTAAAAAGCATATCATGACTACATTTTAAATAATCATTTATCCCTTTTATATCTAAGGCACATATCTTGATTTTTAATATCATATATGAATGGAGTCTTTGTATCTTGTTTTCTTTATCTAGCATTATATCACACTCTTCTAAAATTTGAGAGTGCCTGTTTTGAAAGATATAAAGAAAAGATGAAAGATTGTCTAGTTTTAGGCCGCTTAGAAAGTATTTCCATAATCAATGATGGTTCAGTAGGTAAACTAAGTCCTATAAACCTGAACTCCTTTATGGTTAATACCATTAAGCAAGAATGGAGTACACAGTTGGCCAAGGTGTGGGATTCTTTATATAAACTCTATTAAAAAAGCTTAAAGTTGTCCTTTTTGTTTCATTGTTGTTACTAAGTAGGCAATAAGTTGTACTGAAAATAGAAGTGAAAATTTCAACTGCTTTTAAAGAAGTTAAATAGCAATTAATGAATTTATTGCTATTCTCAAAACCTTCTACGCTTAAGGTGAGATTCTTTGCCAACAGGCTTAAGGTGAGACTCTTTGCTAAGGGAGAGGCGTTGCTCTAAATCACAAATGGTATTACGAAGAACTGCAATCTCCTTGTTTTTTTCTTCTTGAAGATGTTGAAGTTTCTAAATGAAGCAGAAAAATTTGTTATTGTACTTTAGAAATAAGATTAAGTACAAAGAAAACAAAACAACAACAAAAAATACAGTTCTAGTTTAAGGAAGTATTTAAAAAGATGCCTAATTTTGAAAGGTCTATAATTTTATTTTGGGGAACTTAATGGGGTAAAACACACATTAGCACCATTTCTTTTGGTTTGTTCCCTTCTCCTTATAAGTATTGAAGTTATAAAGCATAAAAATAAAGGAGGAATTGAACAAAACGAAATCTAACTAAGTGCTTAAGGTATTCCAGAATAACTAAGTCACCCGGTCTTAGTTCAAAATACATTATTGGAATTCCTTAGGGGTCCAGAGACTCTAATGATTTAATTTACTACTCAGATATCCTAGTTTAAATAGAAAATGACCTCTTAAGGTTATTCAAAATCTAAAACCTTTCTAATCATGAGATATATTTTAAGAAGCAACTATTAAATATATTGTTAGTAAATAGTAGATAACTTTTATAGAAACACACTAAAAATTTTTGTTTTCTTAAGCAACAGTCATGGGAGAATAACACTACATACCCTTCTATAGATACTTTGTGGTAAAACAGTAGAATCCGGGTAAGATTTTGTTGATTTAGTTTTAACTCTTGCTAGTTTGGCATCAAACTGAATCAAAGTTAAAAAAAAAAAAAAAAAAGTTATTGAGAACATTCTAGTTAAACAATTGTTTCTATAAATATAAGTATAATCCATTATATTCTTTAACATACAATTTATAATTTAAACGTACTTTCTGTATAACAGATAATAGAAAAATCTTTCTTTAAGAAACAGTTTTTAAGAAAGAGCAAAGAATACCAAATAAAATTAACTCTGATTTGATTATTTAACCTATTAATTTACTGTAAGGATGTTAGACTAAATTAGAATATAGTATCAAAAGGTTCTGAGTACTTCTCTTTAAGTGCTATATTGAGCAAGCAAGAGAGAGATTCATTTTCCACTCTATTTCTGTATGTCTATATATTCCATAAATCTCCATAAATACTTTTGAGATTCTGCCATCTGATATAATTTACCTGGGGAAACTTTAAAAAATACCAAATGCCTGTGCACTACCTCAGAAATTCAGAAGTAAGGCTGGACATCATTTTTTCTCAAGATATTAGGTAATCCTGTCTTACAGCCAGGGTTGAGAATCTTGTTTAACTTAAAGATAACTAAAAATACTTTCACAATGCCATGAGTGTATTTTGTAAAGAAAATGTAACATAAGCAACAGTCATGGGAGAAAAACTGAATATGGTTTTGTTGATTTAGTCTGAACTCTTGCTGGTTTGGCATGAAACTAAATAAGGTTAAAAAATTGTCATAAACCATTCTTATAGGCCCACTATTTTGCAAAACCTTCCATTAAAATTCTTCCCTTCAGATTTACTTTAACAGTGTAGCCTCCCTGAGGACTAAGAATAAATTTTTTATAAGATTGTATACAGGCTTGTGAGAGAAATGGATAATTATAAGTAGGATAAATAACAAAAGAGAAAAGAGTTCTGTAAATCAATCAAATAACAGACTTGGCCTAGACCAGCACAAGGGCACAGATTACAAACAAAATGCAAGTTCCTCACCAGTGGATTAGAGGTTGATGGTAGATCAACTATTGATCTATGGGGCCTATTGTCTCTCAGTTGGCCACCAGGCCTCGCTCTGGTTAGTAGGTACACTTGGCCAGGAGGCAGTAGCAGCAGCAGCAGCAGCAGCAAAGAGCCTCTAAAGTCAACATCATTCCTCTTTCTGACCAATGATTATTAGACAGTCTTCAACATGGTACCCTACCAAGAACCTCAAGGAAATCAAAGCTTCAGGAAAATGAAAAGTAAGTTATCTTAACTAAGACCTGTGAATTCTTATAACATAAGGTAAAGCAGGAGTAGAAGGAAAGTTATTCGGAAAATGATAGAAATGGTGATGGCAGAATCCAGGAAAAAAGTTAAAGGACAATTATTTTGTTAAAATATCTTTGAGATTCTGACATCTGTTTAAACAACCCCCTGAAAAGGCTTTAGAGCAAAAGAATAGAAGCGCAGCTTTTGAGGTGTATATACTGTTTTAACCCCAATGGTTCAGTTTCAGATAGAAAGGGTCGGGGGGACAGGGGAGGAAGAGAGAGCAAAAATAAGCCTATCTGGAAATAAAAGGAATTTCAAACTAACTTAAGACATTTACTAGCATTTTTGAAAAGTGGTAAAGTGTACATACTGCTTTCTCATATCCATCTCAATCAAAGACTTCAGCTACTTTAAAAGATCTCCCACCACCATATCTTGCAATATCTCTATCAACACCCAGCTCCAAATAGCTTTTCTCCCCCTCTGCTCTACATATTTTCTTAATCTCTTTATTATATAGATTAACCTAGCCTCTCCTCAACAAGAAATAATCCTCTTTTGGAATGGAATAAAGGGATAAAACTGAGCTGGCCATAACAGGATTCTCTGAAGAGGGCTGGGATAAGAGGGAGGGTTTTTAACACTACTATATCAATTAGTCCATTTAGTTATAGCTATTATTAACAATAGGATTTTCCATATACACTATTGCTTGTGATGTCTTTCTAAGGTTTTAAAATGAAATATCTTCCCTGATTCACATAGTTAAGAATTAAGTTTTAAATGTTACTGTTAATGATTTTTTTTCTGGCCAGTTATGAATATTTACCCAGCAAAACTGGATTTAAGAATCAGGCTTCAGGGCATGTACTTATTAGGATGCCACTTGCTGTTCCTTATCAAGAACCAATGAAAAAATGGTCTTTTTGATGAATGCTACAGATTTGAATGCTACCAATCATGAAGACAGATTTCTACAGAGAACAACTTCTTGTCACAATGGTTCCATGTACCTAAATATTTTAAAAGAAAAATCTGACATTTAATGAAAGCAAGGTATTCTCTCATTTGTAGTACATTAATGTATAGCACTATATATTCTTTTACTTAGACCCATTTCCTTTCCTTACTTTATTTTATCATTTTGTAGACACATATGGTGTTGCAGTTATAGAAGACTTTTAGGAACTCAAGTAAAGTGGCACTTTCCTTTTTCTTCCACTTCCTGCCATGACTTTTAGCCAAACAAAGCACTTTCTAATCACATGATTAAAGATCTAAGGATTCTGAGAGGCCATAGTCCTTTGCCTTAGCTGAAATCACCAGCCACTACCATTAGTTGACTTAGCCCCACTCTGAGGCATAGCACACACATGCTGGTCCGTCTGTGTTCAATAGGAAGAGTACCTAAAACCAAATGCTAAAATCTAGGACAAGTATGAGGACATTCAGTCTTTATCTGGACCATGAGTGTGATGTTGTATGGCCTTGCCTGCATTTGGTCTAAAGAACAAACATTCCTTCCTTCCCTCACACAAGTGTCCTTTCCATTTCTATGTGCCTCAGTACTTCCTGGTTTTACTATCTAGTCTTTATTCTTTATTCCTTCATTTTTTGGTCACCTCTCTTGACCTAGTGGCTAATAACCACTAGCCACATATGGCTAATGAAGACTGGAGATGTTGATTTTAGAGACTATGGTGGTTTGGATCAGTATGGACCCCAGGAAATTAAGTTGTTAAAGCTAATCCATTCCTGTGGGTGTAAACATATTGTAAGTAGGACCTTTTGATGAAATTACTTCAGTTAAGGCATGGCCCAGGGTGGGTCTTAATCCTCTTACTGGAGTCCTTTATAAGAGAATGAAATTCAGATAGAGAGAGAGAAAGTCACAGAGGCAAGAAGCTGAACGCAATGAAACTGGAAGAGAAGGGAGAGAACAGCAGACACTACCATGTTCCTTGCCATTTGGCAGAGAAGCCAAGGATCACCAGTAGACTGTCATCAGTAAAAAAGCATTGACTTGATGGTGCCTTGATTTGGACATTCTCACAGCCTCAAACTGTAAGCTAATAAATTCCCATTGTTTAAGGCCAACTCATTTCATGGCACCTGCATTGAGCAGCCTAGGAAACTAAAACAGAGGCTGAGTAATATTCCATTGCATGTTTATACTACATTTTCAAATACTGATTACATGGTAAAATACATGGTAAAATAATGTTCTAAATACAGTGGATTAAATAAAATATTTTAAAAATTAATTTCACTTACTTTTTTTACTTTTTAAACTGTGGCTACTGGAAAATTTAAAATTACATATTTGACTTAATTATATTTCTGTTAGACAGAGCTGCTGTATACCCTGATCCATGTTTGATTCTGGCTTCACTTCTGCCTTTGCCTACTTAAGAAAATAGAAATCCAACCTAAAATAAATATAGGCCCAGCACAATGCCTCATACCCATTAGATACTTTAAAAATTTTTGGCTCCTTTCCCTTCTCTTTGTGGCATAGTATGGATCTCCAGTCATGGATCTGGACTCCAGATGTGAGTCTCATCTCACCAACTCTCTGCTTCTTTATTTGACCTCATGCCCAGAGAGGACTTCTTGTTCATACCATGCTGTCTGTTACAGCTCCAGGACTTGCTCTTTCTTGGCATCATATCTCTCTATGCTTATAACGTGGTATTGTAGGCATTCTGCATTGAATAGTGGTCTCTAAACATGTCATTGTTGTCCCCTAACTCACCATTTCCTTTACCCTGCCTACCCCAGTTTCCCTCAGCTGACTCCACTGATGCCTTCCACTTGATTTCTCTGGTTCAACCCAGAGTCTGAACAGAGGCAGCAAGTATTTAAAGCTTTGGCCACATCTCCTGCCTTCCAAGCTATTTTCTGCTGGCTCATGCCCAGATTCCATGCTGGCTTGCCCTCGTTGAGACAGGAGGGCTCTCATGCAAGGTCCTATTTCCTATAACCATAACTTCTATCTGCCCTTAATGTTAGACAGAATTTTCCATACTTCACAATCATGCTCAAAGGAAGATATGCATGGGTTTTAGTTCAGAAGAATCTTAGCTCTCACCCCTTATCAGCGATGAGACTTCAAGAATCTCAAGTACATCAATCATAATATAGGAATACTAATATTTGTCTTATGGGCAAATTATGAAGATCAAGTGACATAATATATACAAAGTGCTCAGCAAAGCCTTCAGCACCTAATAAGTACTCAGATAGCATTACTAACATAGGAAGAAGAGCAGCAATTTTTTTCCTGTGGAAATTCTCCCCCTACTGCATTGTGGATAATCCTTTCTATACCTTTTAGGATCAAACAAATGTCTACTTGGTGACAATGAGTGCACAATCTCTCAAAAAACAGAATGATGAGTATTATGTCTAATTTTCTGTAAACATTTTACTTAATAATGCTGAATTTCTTTTAGATAGTTGGTTTCTTGATAACCACTAATTTATATAATTAATATATGTATTTATTAACTCAGTGTGGATTTTTATAGTATATAGTTATATACTATATATACTATATATACTATAGTTATGGCAGATCTTCTGGAAAAACCCCAAATGGGGTCTGAGACTCCCTCTATATCAAGATATTTTCTTTTTGAAGACTAGATGAGACCAATAGATTATGACCAATTTTTTGTAAATAAGTTGGCTCAAGGTGAGGCACTTCAAAATGAAATGCCCCTATTTAAAGTCCCGTTAAAGTATTTTTAGGAATCTGGTTTGTCTACCCCTTTGATATGCATATTTTTGCAAATTTGTTGGGGAGAAATTTGTATCTTTTTATTCCAAATAAAGCAAAAAGAATTTCTACTTGGTTCACCAAGAGTTCACAATTTCTGCTAATGAGAGCTTAATGCTAAGGATTAGAAACACTCTCTCTATTGCAGGAATGGTAGACTTATTGAGCCTGTGGAGACTTGGCTGTGAAGTGCAGATAATCCCTAAATTATCTGTCTCAAAGAAAACAATACCCTTTCTGGAAATCTGGACCTTTTGAATGACTGTGGAGTCCCATCTTCAGGCCAAGTGCAGAAAGGCAGTATAGTTAACAGTTGTAAGGTGTTTGAACATTGCATTTGATGGGGAATGAGGGTATGTGAAACCCTCTACTGAAATTTATCTCACTATGATGAAACAAATTCAAAGTGCAGTCTACATTAAGGGTCAAATTTGACAGAACTTTAAACACCTACCTCTATCTGTAGTCTGATTATTTCATTTTGATTTTCCTTTTCTTGAGTCCTTAACTTTGCATTTAACTCTGAAATTTCCATCTCCTTTTTCCCTATTAGCTCTTTGTGCTTTTCTTCACTTAATTCAACTGAATAAAATAAAAATAAAATTCATTAATTATAACACTTTAAACATCTTATAAACTTATATATTTTTTAATATTTTAAATAATACACAAGAAATTAAATTTTATTAATAAAAACATATTTTAGAAACCTTTTATGTGCAGGGTAACTTTTGGATATTTTTAACAAGATCCTGAAAAATTCTTGAAACACAAAAGTCATTCATCCAATGCTTTTGAATAAATACAGTAATTTGTACTCTTAAATATAAATGGTTTAGAGAATAAGAGATTTAGTGATTAAAGAGGGGCACAAAGGCTGGGTTCCTATGTATAGAAGTCCTCAGGTTACTGGATGACTCTTGCTATATCAAGACCCAGTTATACTCTATTCTGTATGATCGGGCCTCTCTCATATTCCTACCATGTCTCTATGCTTTATCAAATTTTCTTTTCTCTCAACTCTCCTATTCCTGCTAATGACACCTTGTTATCCAGGATGGGAACCTCAAGGAACTCTTTAATTTTAGGGGGAAAAGAAAGAGTCCATTCACAAGGCCTATAAATAAGGGACCTCCATCCACAACTAATTTCTCCTACCATCGCTGTCTTAAGTTTCAGCCTCATTTTACCTTACTTGCACTATATGTCCAGGCTCTCTATCACCAGTTTCCATCTTCTAAACACTGCTGTTAAGTTAGTCTTCATAAAGCACACCTCTAAATATAGCACTCATATCAAAAATCTTCAGTCACTTCCCATTGCATTAACCTGACAATTCAAGGCCACACTTTTTTCTCTCACTGAAACTTTTTGTGAAGTGCAAAGAAAAAAGTAGAAAATGGACTTTTATTTTCTACCATACCCCACGTATTCCCCTCTGTATATCTTGGTTTTCATTTTCTTTCTGCCTGGAAGGTCTTTCTTCCAATCTTAACCAGTCAGTCTTACCCATACTTCAGGGCTTAGTTTTCAGGGCCCTGGGACAAGGCAACGTCCAGAAGAACATATTTAGCTATGAAAAGGCTTAGAGGGTTGTCTTCCACTTGGCCCCATTCTATATGCATTATGTGCCTGGAGGCAGCACTGTTGAAGATATCAATGCTGAGAAGTTGTGAAAAAATGAGTACTAAAGCACTGAAATGGCCCCATCTTTGGATACTATATTAAAAGACAGGCATGTGATTTTCCTTTATTGTAATTCCCCTGAAAGGTTTTGACACCATGATGCCAGCCAAAAGAAATAACCTGGAACTATTCCCTCTTTTTTGTTAATCTTCTGCAAGAGTTTGTGTAAGATTGGCATTAATCATTCTACCTCTCCTATTTATCCATCCATACCTCCTTCTGTTCATATCCATCTATCTATTTTCTAAACATTTGAGAATAGGTTGCATATTTCATGCTCCTAGATCACTTAATAATTCCATGTACATTTTCTAAGAACACAGATATTCACTTATGTAGACACCATAAGTACAGTTATCAAGTTCAAAAATTTAACTCTGATATAAAGTTTGCAGTCTATATTCCAATTTTTTAAATGTCTCAATAATGTCCTTTTGGGTCATTTCTCCTTCATTATTAGATCCAGTCCAGGGTCATGTATTGTATTTAACTGTCATTGTCTCTTTAGTCATTCTTTTTTTAAAAATTTATTTATATAAATATATATAATAAACTTTCCCATCTCAATCACTCTCAAATATACCATTCAGTGGGATTAACCATACATACAATGTCAGACTATACTCACCACCATCCATGAACAAAATTTCCCATCACCCCAAACAGAAACCTTACACCCATTATGCATTAACTCTCCATTCCCTCCACCCCTAATAACCTGTACTTTACTTTCTGTTTCTATGAATTTGCATATTTTAGCTATTTCATATAAGTGGAATAAGACAATATCTATACCTTAATGTCTGGCTTATTTCACTCAATATGATGTCTTCAAGATTCATCCATGTAATGGTATGTATCAGAATTCCATTTCTTTTTAAAGCTAAGTATTATTCCATTGTATGTATATGCTACATTTTGTTTATCCATCTGTTGGCTTTCAACTTTTGACTATTATGAATAAAGCTGCTATGAACATTTGTGTACAAATATCTGTCTGAGTTTCTGCTTTCAGAATTTATTATTTTTGTTAACCTTTTCAAAAATTTTTGGCTCTGATCATCTTTATTATGTATTAGTTTGCAATTCATTAATATCTGATCCAATTTCCTTCTTTCTACTTTATTTGGGCCTTTTTGCTTTTCTTTTCTAACTTCCTGATATAAATATTTAGAGAACTGATATTTGGGCTTTTCTAATATTTACATGTAAGGCTATAAATGTTTTTTTAAACACAGCTTTAGTTGATGTGTAATGTTTTCTATATAGTTCAGTTCAAAATATTTTTTAACTCCCTTTGTGATTTCTACTTTGATCCTCAGGCTATTCAAAAATAATTTCCAAATATATAGGGATTTCCTAGTTATCTGTTTTTTCACAAGGTTTACTTTTATTGCAATGTGATCAAATAACCTACACGATTTCAGATCTTTGAAATGGATTGAAATTTGCTTTATGGTTAAACATATGTTCAACTTAAATGTTCCCTAAGCACTTGAAAATGATGTGTATTCTGCATTTATTGGGTATAGTGTTTCAAATGTCACTTAGTGCCAGTTTGCTAATTTTGTTGATTTAAAATCTTCTATATAATTACTGAATGTGTGTGTGTATATGTGTATGAACTTGTTCTGCTAATGATAGAGATGTGTTCAAATCTCCCACTGTGATTTTTTGATTTATCTGTTTCTCCTATTCTGTCAATTTTTACTTCATATATTTAAAGCCCTGTTATTTGGTGCACCTCAATTTAGAATTTTTATTACATCGTCTTGGTGAATTGAACATTTTATCATTATGAAATGACAATCTTTATCTCTAGTATTCTTTCTTGCCTTAAAGTATACTTTATTTAATATTAGTATAACTAAGCCAGCTTTGTGTTTGTTACTGTTTGGATGGCATATGTTTTCCATATTTTAGTATCTTTCTATATCTTTATATTTAGGTGTGCCTCTTGAAAACAGCATATTATCAGACTTTGTTTTTATGCAATCTGACATGCTCTGTTTTTTATTTAGAACATATAGTCAAATCACATTTAATGCAATTACTAATATATTTGAGTTTAAATCTACTAGTTTATTATCTGCTGTGTTTATTTCTCTATCTTTTCTTGCTTTCATTTGGCCAAATAACTGTTTTTGCTCCCTTTTTTCTCTTCTATTATCTTGAGAGTCATTAGATTGATGTACATTCTTTTACCCTTCCTATAGTGGTAACTCTAGTGATTACAACATGTCTACTTAATTCATTAGAATCTAATAAAATTAGTACTTTTACCACTTTACAGGAATTATAAATCTCATAACACTTTAATTCCATTTTTTCCCCTTTCTGTCTTCGGTGGCTTTGTATTGTTAACTTAGCTAAACTAGAACTATATTTCTCAGAATTCCTTTCCCTATTTGATTCTGGATGAGAGTTGGCAAGAAAAATCTGCACAAAATTTGGGGGGTGGAAGTAAAGCAGCAACTAATTTGCTCTGAGGTTGTATCCAATCTGCTGCTAAACGAATAGACTACAATTTTACTTTCAGTTAATGTGTTTTTTAGTGCTCAAATTTCCATGTTTTTTTAAATTATACTTTTCAGTTCTTCACTGAAATTCCCCATCAGATCATTTAATCCTTTGATTATATTAATTACAATTATTGTAAAGTCCATATCTGATAATGCCATTATAAGGATCTCCATTGAGTCTATTTTTTTTATTTTTATAATTGACCTTGTGTGGCCGTTGGCCAATTTATTGTAATTATGAATTCCAAAAATATAATTGGATCATGCTTGTAAACTGATCTGTTAATCTAGGCATGATTGAGTTATGATTGGGGCATTGACTGGGCCACGTAAGTAGGGCATTGAGCCCCACCCCTTGGTGGGTGGGGAATCGAATATAAAAGGCATGGCAAAGAACAGAGTTGAAGCAGTTTTTGAGAAGCAGTTTTGATGTTGGAAAGAAGGCCCCAGGAGAAGAGAAGCGAGCCTTTCGCCTGATCGTCTACAGATGACCTTGTGGAGGAAACAGGAGCTAAGCCTGGAGAGAAACGCAGCCCCGGAAAGAGAGGAACCCAAGAAGCCTGAACCCTGGCAAACTTCAGCAGCTGTCTTGCTCTAACACGTGCCAATGGACTGTGGTGAGAGAAGAAATTTAACGCTTTATGGCCTGGTGTCTGTGGACTTCTACCCCAAATAAATACCCTTTATAAAGACCAACCCACTTTTGGTATTTCACATTAGCACCCCTTTGGCTGACTAATACACCTTGCTTAGGTTTATTTTTAAATTCAGGTTTACTGATGTATAATTTATATATAGCAAAACCCAACATTTTGAGGTATACAGTTTAAGTTTTTTGTTGTTGTTGTTTTTTAGGAGGTACCGGGAAATGAACCCAGGACCTTGTACATGCGAAGCACGTGCTCAACCACTGAGCTACATTCGCTCCACTAGTTTGATAAGTTTTGATAAGCATAGATACTCATCTAATCACCACCATAAGCAAGATACAGAATTTCCCCCATCACCTCAAAAAGAGGCTGTTTGCCCCATTGCAGTTAATATCTTTCCCCCAAACCCTAGCAATCACTGATCTGATTCCTGTCACTATAGTTTGCCTTTTCTGGAATGTGGTACAAATGAAACTGTATGGTAGAAAGCCTGTTGGGTCAAGCTTCTTTCATTCACATAAAGCTGTTGATATTATCATGGTACTGCATATATCAGTAGTTTGCTCCATTTTGCTGCAGAGTAATCATCCATTATATGGATATATCATGATTTATTTATCCTTTCACCAGTTAATGGACATTTGTTTGATTCCAGTTCTGGTCTATTATGAATAAAGCTTTTATTAACATACAGGTCTTCGTGTGGACATATATTTTCATTTCTCTTGGCTAAATACCTAGGAGTGGGTATTTGCTGGGTCATGTGATAAGTATTGTCTGATGGCCATGAAAATGAGCCTCTCAGATCTCTGACTACAGGTAGCCTAATTGACTAGTAGCCCCAGCTGTTGTGCTCTGAAATCCATCACTACATTTGAGTTGAGGCCATGTTTCCACAGTCTGCAACCAGTCACTAACTGGGTGAGGCAGGGATACTGAAGCGGGCCAATTTCTGGGAGATGTGGGATTCTTCACAGGTGACTTTGACTCAAGGACTCCCCAACAACTTTGCTTAAACTTTCTTTGACTTGCACTCCAGTCTGACATTTTCTGTACAAACTTCTTTTCTTTCCTCTCTCCTCCACAGGGATTAGACCTGCATTGTGGACTCCCCCCATTTTTCCCTCAGAAGCATTTTTTCCAATAAATCTCTTGAATTTTTAACCCAATCTTGGTGTTTTCTTGGAGGACCTAACCTTGGGGCTGTGAGATTGGTTCATTTATCACTTGGTGGACAATGAGGAAGCCATCTGGGTGGTATATGGAGTACAGATAGTTCCTGACACACAAGGTCTGATTGCTAAAATTTTCACCAGACGTAACCTGGGAAAACGTCCTGGGAGAGGGGAATGCCTTGTATTTGAGAGATGGAGGGAATAATACCCACAAAGACATTGTACAGCTAAATGAAACCGACATCCTACTGAGGGACAATGAGAAACTGAGTTGTTAGCAAGCAGTTAAGGAGTTAAAGAATAAGTGTGAGAACTGGAGGTACTCTCAGGTAGTTTACAAAGAGCTCTTCCCTCATGCAGTGGAAGATCAACTAAGCCACAAATAAAAATTCTAATGATTAGAGTTGCAGAACTCCAGAGATATTCAAGTACTTAGCCAAAGCATGTCTGTTGTGCTAAAATCAGGTCCCTGGCTGGGAAAACCGGAGACTCTGAAAAATATTTTCTTGAAGTCTATGGTTTGTTTGCCTTCTCATTTTCTTAGCAGTGTTAAAGAACAGAAGTTTTAAATTTTGATGAAGTCCAATTTATAATTTTTCCTTTATTGACTGGGATTTTTGTTTTTTTCCAAGATGTTGTGCCTAACTCAAGGCCACAAAGATAATCTCCTATGCTTTCTTCTAGCAGTTTTAAAGATGTGGGTTTTACATTTAGACCTACCATCCATTTCTTGTTAAGTTTTGCATATGGTGAACATAAAGATGGGCTTATTAAGAAAGGTTTTTAATACCAATTATGAAACTAATTAACCCTAAACATAGGTTTACAAGAATTGCTTTACTGAAGGAAGAAAATTTCATTTGTGAAATTATATTCAATATGCTGATCACAAAAATACCAAAGTTGTTAATTATATATTTTATATTAATTTTATAGGAATACTAATTGTTTCACTATAAGTAATATTAAGTGCAACCACCACGAATCCAATTCAGAAATGTTTGTAATTTATAACACATAAATATATGGAAAGGCATAAAACCTAAATTAAAATGCATCACGGCAATGTTCATTCAAGAATACTAGCTATTACTGAAAATTTATATACACAATTAAATTGTTTTGTTATCTTAGAATTCAGAAAATTAAAAAAAAAAAACTTACCTTTTTTCTGCATGTCCTGATAAAGTTTCCTTATTTCTAGCTTATGTCCCTCCTCTTTGATTTTCATTTCACTCACAAATTTGGCAATATTATTCTTATATTCCTAAAGATTAAAATATATACCCATTTTTCAATTTAAAATACATGTATAAAACTTCTTGATTAATCAGGAAGCTAAAATTCTCAAACTTTATATTAAGTTTTAATATGTAATCATAAACCTATAAGGGAAAGATACTGTTCACTGTTTGACCAATCAGTTTTGAAAATGACCAATTTCTGTCCAGAAATAGAGACCATATAGATACCATACAGAGTACTCTTTGCACACTGAGTACTCATCACAAGTATTTAGCATATCATGGGTGCTCAAAATATTTGGTTTAATTGTATGAATAGGTACTGTTACAGCATTAAAATATGTCTGATAAAAGCCAAAACTATGCTTTCAAACCAGCAGAAGGGACTGTCCCATAGCCAGAAAGCTTAACCTAAGGTAGGATTGAGTCCCTTTGAATGTGGGCTGAACTTCTGTTTCCGAAATATATAAATATTCCTTTTACCCAGAAGAAGGTTAAGCACTATCCTTAATAAAAGTTAGCTGGATGAAGAGCAGGCTAGAGAGGGAAGGATTTGGGGTTGGAGATGTCCTGGATAGCTGCCTGAGATTAGCTTCTTAGGTTGCTGGAGCACAGGAGTGAATTATGATGTTAAGAATAAAGAGAGGAGTGTTGAGAGATAAATTTTATAATTTTGCTGTGGACATGTTCCTAAATAATGAAACCCCTCACAGGCCTAAGATGTAGGCAAGAGAAACAGAAAGCAGAAAGAACAAAAGTTAAGTAGGATGGTAAGAAAAAGACAATAATGAAGGCAAGAGGTAAGAAAACACTAAAAGCACAGGCTCTGCTTTTACTTAACATTGTATCTCCAACTTCTAGTGTGCAATCATTTGATATATATTTGTTGAATGAATGGGAATGCCACCAAGAATTACTTAGATTAGAAATTCTTAACCTAGACCCAGTGAGTGGGCTTTCAATGGTCCATTAACTTCCTGAAATTGTAAGCAAAATTATACATACATATGTGTATGCCTTTAACATTTTTTCTAGGTAGAGGGTTTATATATTTTAATAGATATTCAGTAGTATTGGTGAGGCTAAAAGAGGTAAAAATTCAGTGGCTTAGATGGCTAAAACAGAGGTACATTTCTCCAGATTGTATCAATTTTAGGGATATAGCTGGATTCCTTTTTGTGCTACTTATCCTGCCAGGCAACTAGCAAGAACGGCCAAACCTAACCAAGCCCCGTAGCTCACATTAAAACCCGGAAGGTGAATATGAGGTTGAATCTCAACGAATTGCCGTTTTTCATATGGATGTATCTAAGTTTCTAGGTGAGTGGCTACAGAGTGACCTAAGCTGCTCCTGGCTCTTCTCCTCACTTTAGTCTATGCCAGCTTTAAGAGATTTAATTCCTTCCTCTTTCTAAGGGGACCATATGCCAACAACTTTTACTTGGTTGCCCTCTTCTCACTTGCCTTCTGGGAACTTTTTTCTTGCTCTTTTGGCAGACTAGTTCCAAAACAGGTCAGAAAACTCTAATCGAACTGCTAACAAGAGCCGTATTCCAAAACGAAGGTCTAGCCACGACAGAATTAGATTTACAAGGTAGAGAAGAAACTTTTCCTTGTGTTCCATTTTCCATTCTAGGATGGAACACATTGAATCACATGACTAAATTATAGAAAAATTCTTGAGTACTTATCACTGTATTAAATATTTCCATTTGCTACCAACTCTGATGACTGTGACTATTTGTTAATCATTAAATTCCAAAGGATAGCTTCTGGTTGTATTTTTTCTTTTTGAAATTTAAAGATTCTCTTGTTACAAGTTGCTTTTCTATAGCTGTTATTGAAAACAAACACAAAAATTCTCCTATTCTCATAAATATGGCCATTAAGTCCCTCCTGACTTTGTTCTTAGGAGGTCATTCTCCATGTGTTTTGGATGTATCTGGAGATTCTGTATTAAGGAATTCTCATTGGATTGAGGTCATATTTAGTTTTCTTTGTACAGAAACTAATTAAAAAGTTCCTTGGGTAGTGGTGTTTTCTCTTCTATTTCCACCCCTCTGAAAATTTCTGTAGTACTCCAGACAAATGAATATTCTAGGGCTTGAAATTTTAGAAGAGAAAGAGGCAAAATATTCTTTCATTGCCCCTTTATGCCCTAATTTCTCCGTCTTAGTTTCTTTGAGCTCTGGAGCCAAGGTATGGAGAGGATAGGAAAAGAATAAAGAAAAAGTGAAAAGGAAAAGGAAAACAGTGTGGGATACATTCCAGAGAGATTTAAACCACCTCAAAATTGGTGATGAAAAGCTCTTAATAAATTTTCTAAGAGCACAACCAGAATGCTATTCCTTACTCTTGAGTATTACCCAGAAATCCTGGGCAGGGTTCCAGAACTAGTTTATATCTCTTCGGAAGTTCTTCAAAATCAGGAACAAGACTGAATTTAGAGATAGTCTTTCAAGTTAAAGTTCTAAGCTTGATACAAATCCAACTATAGAGATTTGGAGATCTTAGGTCTGCCAGAGTTTGACATATTGGGTCTTGGGAGATGAGAAAAAATTAGCATAACAAACCTCCCAAAGGACTTAAGGATGGAAACTGACATTTATTGAACAGTTCTAGGCAAAGGGTTATATGTTCTACAATTACTATCACTCTATTGTTCCTATAGGAGGAAAGAAAAAGTGACAGAGGATATGGTGACCCTTTGGAGACAATTCATTTTTGCTCCACAGAAAATGTCCCCTTTATTTGGATGGTACGATAAACTTGCAACAGAGTACTTGAGTCATATAGAGTATAGATTCATTTACTTTATAGTAGAAAAAGTTCAAAAGTGCTAAGAATAGAAGGTATACTGGAGCAAGAACTCTATTAATGACTAAAAAAATAACTGTACCTATATTTTTGTTAAAAAGAATAAGTAATGCAAATGACTTAGTGTGCTATATTCTGTATAAAGACTGGGATCCTCAAAACTTGTATTTCTTTGAAAATTGTTTCATTTATTAAGAATTTTGGCTTATATAATTTTACTCTATAAATTTTGGCTGCATTTGTTAATAAAAACACCCTTTCCCCTTAATTTTAGAAGACAAATGTTCCTTAAGGACTTGATTGAATATAAAGATACATAAACTTACCTGCTCATGAGATTTTAACTTCTCTTTCATAAGATCAGCATTTCTTTTTAGTTGTTCATTTTCATCTGCATAAAAATCATCAAAAAGCATCCTGATATATAGCACTTTTCAACAGGTTTAACATTTTAAGCTTCCATTTATATATGCATTCAACAAACATGCACCTAACTCCTACTATATACCAGGCACTGTGCTAGACACTGGGAATGTGGAAACAAAAGGAGAACTTTTGTTTTTCAAAGAACATTCGGCCTAGTGGTGAGATAAATGTGTAAGTAGTTGCAATATGTGATGATAATTATTCCGTAATGGCAGTGTGTCTGAAATATCGTGGGAACCTGTGGAAAGAAAGCCTAGATCAGCTTAAAGTCAGGAAGGTTTTATAGAAGAGGAACCACTGGAGCTGAAATTCAAATGATAAGGCCTACCCTATGTTGGGAAAGGACATTCTAGGCATAGAAAATTGCACAGAAGAACATGGGCTTAAGTGAGTACAGCATGTTGGGAAAACCACAGTTCAAGTACAGCATAGTTGGGCTGTACAGTGTGAAGAGGAGGTGATAATGCCACCCAGGTGGACATATTCTATATGAATGATTTTGGATTTTATTTTATAGGTTACAGGGAAATCATCAAAGAATTTTTAAAATTAAGTGAAGTGATTAGTGTTACATGTTAAAAAGATTAGTTGGATGAACGGGTGGGTTGTGACACTAAAGGCATAGATATCAGATAGATAAAGTAAGAGATAATAGGAGCTCCTGTCAGTGGCAGTAAGAGAAAAAGGGGAAGGATAACTATTTAGATCAGGGGTCTTAACCTTTTTTGTCCCACGGAACCCTTTGCCAGTCAGGTGAAGTGAATACTAATGTGATTTATTTATTCCATACATTCAAAAGTGAAGGAAATGCTGGGTTTCAGTTAGAGGCCGGAGAAAATAAAGATAATAACTTGATTTTTTTCAATTCAAGCTCACAGACCACTCCCTGAAATCCATCCACAGACTCTTTGGGGGTCTGTGGACCCCTAGTCAAGAACTCCTGATTCAGATGGTAGAATTATAAGGATACTTAGTGACTAGTTGGGTAAAAGAGAAAGGGGAACTTGACTTTCAGGCTTCTGGATTGGGTACCTGAGAAGTGCTCATCATTTGGGGGGGAGTATAGAGGGGAAATTTTTAGGAGTAAAATGATGGTTTGGATTTTGCCATGCTAAATTTGAAGTGCCTATGAGACATCCATGTGAACACTTTTGGTAGGCTGAAAAACATTAAGAGATGGCCAGAGGAAGAATATCCTATAAGGAAGACTGAAAAGGAGTGGTCAGAGAGGAAAGAGAGGGTGGTACTAAGTGAAGAGAGTTTAAGGCAGTTATGACCAACAGCAATAAATGTCATAAAAAGATCAAGTGAAAGTGCTTTGAATGTGAAATCTTCATGTAATGCCCAATTGTTGTAAGTTGAAGAGTAGATGAAATTATGGAAATGGAGATAGAGTGTAGACTACTCCCCTGAAGTTTGGTTGATCAAGAAAAGAGTGGGGGCAATTAGAAGGGAACAACCCAAGGTCAAGGAAACTTTGTCTGTTTGTTTAAAATACGAAAGAGATTTAATCTGTTTAAGTGCTGAGAAGAAAGAGCCAATAGAAAGAGGGAAATGGAAGATGGAGAAAAAAGGGATAATTGAAGAAGCAATTTACCAGAAAAGAAAGGTGAGTAGAAATGGGAGTTAAACTAAAGTGGAGGGATTAACTTTAGATAGGAAGGATTTTCTTTTTTCTGAGCTAAGGAAGAAGAAGATAAGGATATGTCCAGATATGTATATGTTTGGAGAAGGGGCAAAGGGAGAATTGGAGGCAGATGAAAAGAAATGAGGTAGTTTATGCTTGACATCTACCATATTCTCTAAGAAATAGAAAGTAAAATAAGTTGAAAAGAAAGGGCTTGAAGAGTGAAAATTCTGAATAGACAGGAAGAATTAAGGGTATAGCTGAAACTGGAGTTCATAAATTAATGAAACCAATCCGCATTGTGTGATTTTCCACCAATAGACCTCAGTAGCTATAGCATATAAATAAAGAAGGTGTGTAGTTGGATTGATTCATATTTGAGGATTAGTATAGTTAGTACTATAGAAAGTTAATGGGTAAGGGAAATAAAACTACTGCCTAAAAAGATTAAGTGATATTCATCTATTTTAGAAAGGAAGGAAAGTTTATCTCACAGAAGCTATTTTGGGAGTCATGGCTATATTTACTTGTCTTTTGTATGAAACTTAAGAAAAATAAGATGAAATTAATTGAAATAGTGTTTTGTATCTTTAATTTATCCTACAGCCTCAAAACTATCATAATGGGAATTTTTCTGTATATAACCAAATTATTCCTGACAAGGGATGAAAAAGACGGAGTAACACTTGACCTCAATCACATCAGTTTCTTGCACTTACTCTGGTTGCTAATCTCTAGATGTTTTAAGGAGAAGGAAAATACTTATATCAGCAAAGAGCCAGTCCTGGTATATTGGGTAGTGAGGGTCTGAAAGGAGCCAGAATCTGTAGCTGAGCTATCTATGGAAAGTGCTTAGGACTAAAATTAGATTGAGAGTATGGAGCCAGGACTGTAATTGCAAACCAATCCAAGGTAGAGGCTGAGGCTTGAGTTCAGGGCCTAACTGGGATCAGAGAGAGGGCTGAATGAGACACTAGACCTGGGTAATAATAATTCCAAGTTCTGTCTTAGTATGTATGTCACTTAAAAATGAAGTTTTAAGAAGTCTATTGAATAAGAATAGAGAAACATTTTGCAGGTATATTTAAAATAAAATTACACAAAATCACAAAAGAAAGGATTTGCTAATGGCCATCTGATTACTTTCCATTTCAATCCTTGAAATCTTTCCATTTCAAACAAAGTTTCAGATCTAGAAGTAAATTCAATGTCTATGAGTATAACTCTATTACTTAAACATAACTCTATTAAGAACAAAACATAGATATATAATAATGTAGTATCTATAATAACCAGCACAGAATAAAAAATTACAAGGTATGAAGAAAAAAAAATGTGATCTATGTTTAAGAGAATAAACAGTCAATAGAATCAGACCTAGAAGTTATAGAAATGGTGGAATTAACAGACAAGGTCTTTAAAACAGATGTTATTTCAAGGAAAATATTAACATTATAAAGAAACAAGGAATCTCAATAGAGAAATAGCAATGTAAATAAGAACCAATATGAACAATTATGTGTAATCAAAGTTCCAGAATGTGGTATGAGGGAGAATAGAAAAATTGTTTCAAGAAAGAAGGTCATATAAATATATATGATGAAAATAATAAACTCTCCAATTTAAGAAGCTCAAAAAATCTTAAAAAGGACACACACAAACACATACACACACAAGCACATCATGATCATATTAGTGAAAAACAATGATAAAGAAAAAAAACTTAAAAGCAGTCAGGAAAAAGAAAGATATATGGCATATGGAAGATTAACATTAATAACTATCATTGATTTCTCCTCAGAAACAATGCATGCCAGAAGAAAATGGAAAGAAATCTTTAAAATCCTGAAAGAAAATAAAATGCCAAACTAGGCTTCTATATCCAATTAAAAAATTCTTAAAATGGAAGGTAACCCACACATCTATGGCCAAGTGATTTTTGACAAGAGAGCTCAGTCCACTTAATGGGAAAGGATAGTCATTCCAGAAATGGTGCTGGTAAAACTGGGTGCTCACATGCAAAAGAATGAAGCTAGACCCTTACCTCACACCATATACAAAAATTAACTCAAGAAAATTGGGTTGGACTAGGCAGGCAGGCTCAACTATCTCACAAAAACATTAGAGAAAGAGCCAAAAGTTGTCCAAGGGACCTGTTTTGGGTGTCAGCAGACCAGGACAGTGATACACAACTCCCAGGAGGGTGAGGGACAGAGAGACAAAGAACTCGAAACAACAAATGTGAGTTACCAAACCCCCACAGACTCCAAGCAGGGCGCCCCTCTCCTACCCCAAAATATTAAGCTGGGGTAAAACCCCTGGCTCACTGCAGCTGACTGAGAGGGGAACAAACACCTTCCTCCCTGTATGCTGTTACAAGGGAAAAGAGAGGGGGAGTCAAGGGGGCTTTTCTTCAGTGAAATTGGGCCAGAAGAGCCTGCTTTGAATCTTGGCTCTGGCCAGACCAAAACACAGGAAAGCCAAGACTGAAACACCTCTGTGGAAAGGTGTGCCAATGAGCGCCATCTGCTAGCCAGTCTGAAAATTGCATGGGCCAAAACGGCTTTTTATTGTCTCTGTATCCTAAATCCTGGGAGAAAATCTATGCCCATTTTGATACCTTAAGCTGGGCAAAAGACTTAGAATAAGTTGAACCAAATATCAAAGAAGAGCTGTGAAAAAAAAAACAATAGACAAGGGAGGAAAATTGGCCATCAGAGTAAATTCACCAACTTATTCAGATGCTTAGGTATCAGGAAAGATTTACAAGCCATATTAGGAAACAGGAAGGGATGGCCCAGCCAAAGGAACAAACCAAATATCTTGAAGAGATACAGGATTTAAAACAATTAATCAGTGATAGTCATACAACTCTCCTTAATCAATTCAAAGTATTGAAACAAAATATGACTAAAGATGTAGAGGATATCAGGAAGACACTGGATGAGCATAAAGAACAATTTGAAAGCCTACAAAGAAAAGAAACAAACCTTATGAAAATGAAAGACATGATGGACAAGATTAAAACTAATTTAGAGGCACATAAGAGCAGATCTGAATTGCTCAAAGACAGAATTAGTGATTTTGAAGACAGAACATCTAAACTGGAAAAGACAAGAGAACAGAAAGAGAAGAGGATGGAAAACTGGAACAGGGTCTCAGGGAATTGAATGACAACTTGAAATGCACAAACATGTGCATTATCAGTGTCCCAGAAGGGGAAGAAATTGGAAAAGGAGCAGAAAATATATTTGAGGATATAATGATGGAAAACTTCCCAAACTGTATGAAAAACATAAATATCAATATTCAATAAGGACAATGCATGCCAAACAGAATATATCTGTATAGGCCTACCCAAAGAAGCCTACTATTTGGAATATCAGAGATAAAGAGAGGATTCTTAAAGTATTAAGAGAAAAGCAAAACATCACATACAAGGGAAACTCAATAAGATTAAGTGCCAACCTCTCATCAGAAATCATGGAGGTGAGAAGAAAGTGGTATGATGTATTTAAGGTACTGAAAGAGAAAAACTGCCAGCCAAGAATTCTGTATCCGGCAAAACTGTCTTTCAAAAATGAGAGTGAGTTCAAAGTCTTCACAGACAAACAATAACTGATAGAATATGTTACCAAAAGACCCAAATTATAAGATATACTAGAGGGAGTACTGCAGGAAAAAACAAGTACTGAAAGGAAAAAACAAGGGTGAGAGAATTGGAGAAGAGTGTTGAAATGAAGATGATTAAGAAGGGTAAATTAAAGGGTAAAATGACAGACAATAGTACAATACGACAACAGAGAGCCGAAGGACAAAATGGATGAAATAAGTAATGCCTTTTACAGTAATAACATTGAATGTTAGTTACTTGACTCCCCAATCAAAAGACATAGACTGATAGAATGGATTAAAAAAATATGAGCCATCTATATGTTGTCTACAAGAGACTCACCTCAGATGTAAGGACACAACCAGGTTAAAAGTGAAAGGTTGGAAAAAGATATTCCAATAGTAACCAAAAGAAAGCTGGAGTAGTGATACTGTTATTGGACAAAATAGATTTTAAATTAAAAACTGTTATAAGAGATGAAGAAGGTCATTATATATTAATAAAAGGGGAAATTCACCAAGAAGAAATAACTATACTAAATATTTATGCACCTAACCTGAGTACCCCAAGACACATGAGGCAAACCTGGCAAAGCTGAAGGGAGAAATAGATGTCTCTACAATAATAGTTGGAGATTTCAATACACCACTCTCAGTATTGGATAGTATATCTGGACAGAGGATAAGTAAAAAAACAGAGAACTTGAAAAATATGATAAATGAACTAGACCTAACAGACTTCTACAGAGCATTGCACACCAAAACAGCAAGATATACATTCTTTTCCAGTGCTCATGGATCTTTCTCCAAGAGAGACCATATGTTGGGTCACAAGATAAATCTCAAATTAAAAAAGATTGAAATTATACAAAGCACTTTTTCTGATTATAACAGAATGAAGCTGGAATCAATATTGGACAGAAAAAGAAAATTCATAAATATAGGGAGATTAAACAGCACACTCTTAAATAATCAGTGGGTCAAAGAAGAAATTGCAAGAGAATTCAGCAAATAGCTTGAGAAGAATGAAAATGAGAACCAACGTATCAAAACCTATGTGACAGGGAAATTTATAGCCCTCAATGCTTACTTCAAAAAAGAAAAAAGAGCTAAAATTGAAGATCTAACTGCACACCTGGAGGAACAGAAAAAGAACAGCAAACTAATCCCAAACCAAGCCGAAAGAAAGAAATAGAAAAATAAGTGAAATCAAGAACAAAAAACAATAGAGAGAATCAACAAAAATAAAAGTTGGTTCTTTGAGAAGATCAAAGAAATCAACAAACCCTTAGCTAGATTGACAAAGAATAAAAAAGAGAGAAGATGAAAATAAATAAAATCAGAAATGAGAGTGGTGACATTACCACTGATCCTGCTACTATAAATACCTGTATGCCAAAAAACTAGACAATGATTAGGAGATGGAAAAATTCCTAGAAGCACACAAATCACCTACACGGATACTAGAAGATATAGAAGATCTCAAAAAACCAATCACAAGTGAAGAGACTGAAACAGTCATCAAAAACCTCCCAAACATGAAACGTCTGGGACCAGACAGCTTCACAGGTGAATTCTACCAATCATTCAAAGATGATCTAAACCAAACTTGCTCAAGCTCTTCCAAAAAACTGAAGAGGAAAAAACACTACAAAACTCATTCTATGAAGCCAACATCACCCAATACCAAAACAGATACAGATACTATGAAAAAAGAAAATTACAGACCCATTTCTCTAATGAATATCGATGCAAAAATCTTCAGCAAAATACTTGGAAACAGAAACCAAATGCACATTAAAAGAATTATACAACTTGATCAAGTGGGTTTTATCCCAGATATGCAAGGGTTGTTCAGCACAAGAAAATCAATTAGTGTAATAAATCACATTGATAAATTGAAGAAGAAAAATCACATGATCCTCTCGATTGATGCAAAAAATGCATTGGAAAAATACAGCACCCTTTCTTGATAAAAACACTCCAAAACATAGGAATAGAAGGAAGCTCTCTCAATATGGTAAAGGGCATATATGAAAAACCTATAGCTAGCATGATACTCAATGGTGAAAGACTGAAAACTTCCCGCTGAGATCAGGAACAAGACAAGGATGCCCACGGTCACCACTGTTATTCAATATTGTGCTAGACATTCTAGGCTAGATAAAGAAATAAAAGACACTCAAATAGGAAAGGAAGAACTGAAACTATCACTATTCACTGATGATATGGTCCTATCTAGAATCTCCTGAAAAAATCCACAACAAATTTACTAGAACTAATAGACAATTCCAGCAAAGTGGTGGGATACAAGATTAATATTCAAAAATCAATAGTGTTTCTATACATTACTGATGTGCAATCTGATGAGGAAATCAGAAAAAAAATCCTTTAATAATAGCAATTAAAACTATCAAATATTTGGGGATAAACTGAACTAAGGACATAAGGACCTGTATTCAGAAAACTGCAAAACATTGCCAAAAGGCACTGAAGAAGACTGAAACAAATGGAAGGCCATTCCATGTTCATGGTTTGGAGACTAAATATCATAAAGATATCAATTCTACCCAAACTGATGTACAGATTCAACACAATCCCAATAAAAATCCCAAATGCCTTTTTTTTTTTTTTTTTTTT
>JAQZBX010011594.1:9062-42569 GCA_029593785.1 Cabassous unicinctus | reverse complement strand
TTTTTTTGTTTTTTTTCCAAATCTTTCTGCCATGACTTTTCTAATTTATGGAAAATAAGATTGAGTTTCCAAGTTTATCATTTCTTTAGGTAATCTAAAGTGATGCTTCAAAATAAACAAAACCCATTTTAATGTTCACAGAGAGCACAATAATGCCACTTTGAGGACAGTTGAAGATCACTAGCTAATATGTGGGCCTAAAGCTATTGTTTTCTGCTTGGACAATATAAAGAAAACTACAGAAAGGAAAAGACCTTCAAATAAAAATCCCCACAAAATTATTTTCTGAAAGAAATACTTTTCATAGAGCAGGAACATTAAATCATTGGGGCACAGAAGGAATGTCTAATGAGGAGGATGCCAAAATCACAGGTAGTTAGGCTAATTGTAAATTGCATACTATTTATAATCCAGATTTTATCTTTGTGCAGTGGGACTGATAACAAGAATCAAAAGGAAATCCAACTCATGAGTTGATTATTTGGAAGCTAGTTCTAAAAACTATGCAAGGGATAGTCAATGACATAGAATAAGAAAAAGAGAAATGTAATTTTTGAATATACTTTTTACACAGTTTTTAGATAATCATGGGCATCTGGTTACCTCTAGGAACATTTAAGTGATGGAAATACAGATCTCATTTGATTTCTTGGGTTTTCAAGTTATTCTAAATGTCTTCAAAATATTGCTCTGAGTATATGACCTACCATTATTTAAATGAACACTTGTTGAGTGACGTATGCCAGTTTTCCCTATAATGATCAATAGTTTTCATCTATGAAAGATATGAGAAATTAGAAATTTCATATTATTAATATCATGAATAGTGGAAGAATTATGAAGAATCTGAAATTAAATATTATAAACATTAGGAAAATAATCAGCATTTCAATGTGGACAGAGAAAAAACAATTTGAGGAAAAGCATTGGAATGGATCCACAATAATTTAAGAACAATTAGAACCTGTACACTCAATTATTTTTCTTTCCTTCTTATATATGATATATGTATTTTTTATTTTTGACTTCCTGGTATACATATTTGTTAAACAGCGTTAAATGCAGAGATTATCTCTGATTTTCATAGACTTATTTGTTTTGTGATTAGGATACTAACAAATTCAATGATTTGCCTGAGGAGCTTCTGATGTGATGTTCTAAAATGATAAATAGGTCTCTCTGTGACAGAGAAATTATGCTTAGCTGTGGGGACAATTTCTGTAGGAAAAAATATAAAAACTTTTGGTAGAAAGTTAACAAAGTTTTGATTAAGAAAAAGTGATTTGCATGGTATAAGTTAGAGAGAAGACAAATCAAAAGGATAATGTCCCTGCAACATCAACTAGCTGACAAATAAATTTAGCCAAAGACTCCAAACAGGAAATAAAAATCAAATGGAAATATCTCTAAACTGGAATCTCTGTTTATCTTATTTCACTGGACTTTGTTAACTGCCATTCATACCTGTGATGTTTATGATGGTAATGATTTCTCCTACATATTGGGGGAAAGAAACATTCGAGTTTATAGTTTGTGTTTCAGTTTTATCTAAATTTTTGTAGAATGAAAGAATCTGGCTTAATTTATTAACTCATTTTCATCTAATTTCAAATTAGAGTGGCTGAAGTAGTTCAATTCCAATAACAGTGGCAATATCATGGCTTTATAGGAAATAAGCAGGTAATAGAAAAATTGGGATTTTAACATTAAATTTTCGTTGCTTCAATTTGTCATTTTGAATGGTTTATGCATTTGAGCTCTAAGCTCAGATAATTCTGTTTTCCTGTTCTTACTTTCTAAATGCTAATGAGGTATTCTGTATATAATCAATCAACCCAGGAAAGCCTCATGGAATTTTTACCTCTCTTAAATATTTTTACTATAGTATGAATGTTAAACTGAACATAATTCCATATTCCATATTCCATATTCATTACATAGTATCTTATCTTTTCAAAGTTCTTCTTTCCCTCTTTTTAAATTTGGAACTCAGAACTCACTGTTTTAGGTAAGTGAGTTTTAAGTCTCTAACTTTGGATGAAGAAATTGTTTTGGATAGAAATCAACTCAATTTCAGAGTTCATTACTAAAATTAATGGCTGAGTTTAGAATAGAAGCTATCACTCCTTTGAATTCTAAAATGAAGGAGCTAGAAATTAAGTGGTAGTTTATACAGGGAAAATCATTATTTTATGTGAAACCTAACCCAACAGGAAGGATTTCCAGGAAGGGAAATGAAAATCACTTATGGCCTTGAGAATGGAGTAAACTGGTGTTTTAGACACTTTATTTTTTAAGTGACTAGTTAGAATGTAAGAACACATTTAATTAACATTAATAATAATTTTGTATCAATAAAGGCAAATAGAACTTTATATGGCTTTGACTAAGTGCTCTACTAACCTTAATTATTTACATCATATTCTCATGTGTAAAGCATAATTTTCTCATTTTATTTCCAGTTGAAGAATTGGGGGGAGAACAATTAAGGTGGGTTTTATATCCTGGAACTTGATTTAAATAACATTTTCCTTTTATGTCCATGTGAAAGAATAGTTAATTACATTGAATTGTTCAAAACAATATTTATATATTATTTCAAAATAAAATATTCTTTTAACTTATAGGTGAGGAAATATTTATGTAGGACAAATGGAGATATATAGAGAGGAATTACTCTGTAATGACTTGTCTAAATCTTAAATCTGCACCACAGAAATAAATTCAATTGTAGTAAGGATGCAATTGATATCATTGATTTTTTAAAAATTTTTATTGTTACATGGTTAAAATAATCTTTGGAATAGATGAGGAGGGAATTCAAATGAACTGTTGTGGAAAGATAGCTGCAATATTACTGCTGAAGATATACTGCAGATTTTTTTAAAAAAGCAAAGAGAATAATAGAGATCATGGTAAAATTTATACTAAAAAAAATGTGCACCAGATGTTTTCCAATTCTACGTTAAAATTCCATCAATGTTGTTATTCAAACTAAGTTAACAGAAGCAATGGTCAATCTGAACTACCTCATCTATATTTCTATATATCAAATCCTCTTGATTTAATATAATAATATGTGATGGATTTTGAAGATATTCAAACAAATTTTTTCATTCTATACATGACTATTAATTTAAAGTTCTTATATTAAGAATGAAGATATTAGGGTGGTATTGGCTTCATAAAATGTTTTTGGTAATTTTCCCTCTTCAATTTTTTGGAAGGGTTTAAACAGGATTGGTGTTAATTATTTTTGAAATGCTTGGTACATTTCACCTGTGAGACCCTCTGGTTCTGGGCTTTTTTTTGTTGGGAGATTTCTGATGAACGATTCAAACTTTTTAAATGTGATTGGTTTGATAAATTCTTGTATTTCTTGTAGCATCAGTGAAGGCTGTTTTTTAATTTCCAGGAATTTGTCTATTTCATTTAGATTGTGTACTTTGTTGGCATACTGTTTCTCATAATACCCTCTTATGATTCTATTTTATATCTGTGTAGTGAGTCATAAAATCTCCATTTTCATGTCTGATTGTATTTACTAGCATATACCCTCTTTTGTTCTCTGTTAATCTAGCTAGGGTTTTGTCAATTTTATTGATCTTCTCTTAGAACCAAATTTGGTTTATTTGATTCTTCTCTATTGATTTTTGTTCTCAATTTCATTTATTTCTTCTCTAGTCTTTATTAGTCCTTTCCTGCTGCTTGCTTTGGGATTGCTTTGTTGCTCTTTTTCTAGTTTCTCCAGTTGTTCACATAAATCTTTGAGTTTAGCTTTTTTCTTCTTTTTTAATATACACATTTAGGGCTATAAATTTCCCTCCCAAGACTGCCTTCACTGTATCCCATACGTTTTAATAAGTTGTTTTCTCATTTTCAATTGTCTCACTGTATTTTCAGATTTCAAGTGCAATTTCTTCTTTGATCCACTGTTAGAAGTGTGTTGTTTAGGCTCTGCACATTTTCAAATTTACCTTTCTCCTGTTTATTATAGATTGCCAGTTTCATTCCATTATGATCTCAGAAGGTTCTTTGTATAATTTCAATCTTTTTACAATTACTGAGGCCTGAATTGTGTCCTAACTATTCTAATTGTCTCCTGTTCTGGAGAAAGATCCATGGTTACTTGAGAAGAATGCATAACCTGCTGCATTTGGATGCACCATTCTGCATATATTTGTTAGGACTTGTTTATTGTATTGCCCAAGTTCTCTGTTTCCTTGTTGATATTCTGTCTATTTGTTCTTTTTTAATGATGTGTGTGGTGTGTTGAAGTCTCCAATGATTATTGTAGTGATGTCTATTTCTCCCTTCAGTTTTGCCAGAGTTTGTCTCATATATTTTAGGCAACCTGGTTAGGTGCATAGATATTTATGACTGTTATATCTTCCTGGTGGATTGTCACTTTTATTAATATATAATGGCTTTCTGTATCTCATAACTTTACTACATTTAAAGTTTGTTTTCCATAATATTAGTGTAACTCCCTCTGCTCTTTTTTGGTTACTATTTGCATGGAGTATCTTTTTTCAACCTATCACTTTCAGCTGGTTTGTATCCCGGGTCTAAGCTGAGTCACTTTTAAGTAGCATATGGATGACTCATGTTTTGATATCCATTCTGTCAGCCTATATCTTTTGATTGGGAATTTTAATATATTCACATTAAGTGATATTACTCTAAAAGCATTACTTAATTCTATCATTTTATTCTTTGGTTTTCATGTGACATATCATAATTTTGTCTGTCTTTTTATTCTTTTGACTATCCTTTTTGTGATTATTTCTTCTATACTCTCCTCCATACCTCTTTTTCCTGTCTTTTTTTACTTTCAGGCTCTAGGGCTTCCTTTAAGATTGCTAGGAAATATGTATTCTTCTTTATGAACTCTCTCTAATGTACATAGATGCAAAAATTCTCCCAAAATGCTTGCAAATTGTATCCAATAGAATGTCAAAAGACTTATATACATCCTGACCAAGTGAGATTTATTCCTCATATGCAAGGCTGCTTCAACATAAGAAAATAAAACAATGTAATACACCACATTAACAAACCAAAGGAAAAAAAATACTTGATCATCTCAATTGAAACTGAAAAAGCATTTGACAAAATCCAGCTTCAATTTTTGATAAAAACACTTCAAAATATAGGAATAGAAGGAAATAATTCAATATGATAAAAGACTTATACGAAAAACCCACAATCAACAACATATTCAATGGGGAATGGTTCAAACATTGCCTCTAAGACCAGAAACAATACAAGAATGCTCACTGTCACAATTGTTATTTAACATTGTATTAGAGGTTATAGGTATGGCAATTAGACAAGAAAAAAGAAGTAAAGTCACCCGAACAGGAAAAGAGGAAGTAAAACTCTCAATACTTGTGGATGACATAATCTTATATTTAGAAAAATCTGAAATGTCTACAACAAAGCTACTTGAGATAATAAATGAGCTCAGCAAAGTGACAGGATACAAGGTCAACACACAAAAATAATAATGTTTTGTATACTAGTACTGAATTATCTGATGAAGAAATCAGGGGAAATATTCCATTTACAATAACATAAAGAAGACTCAAAAACCTAGGAATTAATTTCACCAAAGAAGTACAGGATTTATATGCAGAAAGCTAAAAAACAACACAAAAGGAAAGCAATGAAGACCTAAACAAAGGGAAAGACAATCTGTATTAATGGATTGGAAGTCTAAATCTCAATGATATCAATTCCACCCAAACTAAGTCATAGATTCAATGCAATACCAGTCAAAATTCCAACAGTTTCCTTTACGAAATTGGAAATGAAAAGAGAATGGGAGGAATTTCACTGTGTGACCTTGCCACATTACAAAGCTACAGCAGTCAAAACAGAATGGATAACAACCAGCAAAATGGTGGCAGAATAATGAGCTCTGAGAATAAAATCATACTACGGGGTTGTTAGTAATCACCAATAGCTATTTAGAGGACTAGTTTGGGGGCTCCAGGAGACCAGAAGTGCATCCTACAACATCCTTGAAAGAATGGAAGAAGGAGAATGCCCATCTGCAGAGAAGACTTGTAAGTAGAGCACTCAACACCATGGAGGCCAGTGCCCATCCTCCACTGAAGGCACAATCCACCTTGGCAGCTGCTCCACAGCTGGAATTGAAAGCTACATTTCCCAAAAAGGCAGAGAAAAAGATGGTTGGCCAACAACTTCAGCTACTGATTAGTAAATTTGGTGGCCTAAAGTACAATAATAGGAACAGCTTAAGTTGAACCAGTCTCAGTCAGAAAAAGGCTAGTAGGTGACATCTTAACTCCATGCCTGACATGAGGGGAATCACAGTGCTTGTAGGGACTGGTTTCTTTTTCTCATCTAAATCAGATTGCCACTCTAGCCTAAGCCCCAGGGCAACTTGGGCAGGGAGAAAGCTGGGTCAGCTGCGCCAGCCTTTCCAGGAAATTACAGTCCATGCCACAGAGGCCAGTGATCATCACACTTGGACAGCACAAGCCAGCTCAGGAGCTAGTATGTGGCAGAAATTGGAAGCACCATTTCCCAAAAACAGGGGAGGAAGATATAGTTGGCCACTGATTTCAGCTACTGATTATTAAATTCAGCTGGCTAAAGTATAACACTAAGTACTGCTAAAGTTTGAGCCTGTCCAAGTCAGAAGGAGGCTGGTAGACACTATTTTTACTCCACCGCAGCATGAGGGAAAGACAGGATGACTGAAAATCATGGTGATGGTAGAGAATGATTCCTTTCACCCAGATTGGCCTGAAGACCTAGCCTAGGCTTCAGCTTCACCTCAAGCAGGGAGAAATTGGTAGGCCCTGAAACCGCCTATGCAGGTAACTACAGGTACATTTGACATAGACTGAATAATGGGAAGTCTACTGGGGCAACTATGGTCATCTTGGACCTGCACTGGATGGATTGCTGCCTACACCTGCAGCTACATTCCTGCCCCAGGAAGGGGAAAAAGGGGCAAGAAGTGTCATCAGTCTTTCTGGACAACTACAATCTAGGCCTCCATGTGTTGGATAATTCCACATTGCTGTAACTCTGTTACTATCCCTGACGAATGAAAAAGTTAGTAGAAGCTTCATTGGTCCTTGGGGCACTGACGGCAGCTTGAGCATCCACAGCTTATAACACCAACTACATCCTTGGCTCTTACTACAAAAAATGCAAGAAAGAAAGGGCAGGAAGCCCTAAACTAAAGATAAAATCTGCACCCAGAATAAATACTCTAGTAAGCCAGATGCCAAGACACCAACAAAAAATTACAATCCACACCAAGAAACAGGAAGATATGACCCAGTTAAAGGAACAAGATAAACATCCAGATGACAAAAAGGAATTGAGACAACTAATCATAGATATTCAAACAAATCTCCTTAATAATTTCAATGAGATGGCTAAAGGAATTAAAGATGTTAAGAAGACATTGGATAAGCACAAAGAAGAATTTGAAAGCATAAATAGAAAAATCGTATGGGAATGAAAGGTGCAAGAAATGAAATAAAAAATACACTGGAATCATATGATAGTAGATTTGAGGAGGCAGAATAAAGGATTGATAAGCTGGAAGAAATGGCCTCTGAAAGTGAACATACAAAAGAACACATGAGAAAAAGTTTGGAAAAACTTGAACAACGTCTAATGGAACTAAGTGACAGCAAGAGATGTGCAAACATACATGCCATGGCTGTCCCAGAAGGAGAAGAGAACAGAAAAGGGACAGAAGGAATATTTGAAGAAATAATGGTGGAACATTTACCAACCCTATAGATATCCATGTCCAAGAAGCATGACATACTCAAATCTGAAAAAAATCCAAATAGACCAACTCTCAGACACATATTAAGCAGAATGTCAAATGCCAAAGACAAAGAGAGACATCTGTGAGCAGCAAGAGAAAAACAATGCATGTCATCTAAGGGATACCCAATAAGATTAAGTGCTGATTTCACATCAGAAACCATGGAGGCAAGAAGATAGTGGTATGATATATTTAAGATACTACAAGAGAAAAACTTCCAGTCAAAGATCTTATATCTGGCAAGATTGTCTTTCAAAAATGAGGGCGAGTTTAGTATATTCACAGATGAACAGAAATTGAGAGAGTTTGTAACCAGGAGACCTGCTTTGCAGGAAATACTAAAGGATATGCTACAACTTGAAAAGAAAAGACAAGAGAGATAGGCCTGGAAGAGAAATGAAGATTATAACAATAAAATAACTAAAAGTTTCAAAAGAAATCAAAATTATAACAATAAAATAACTAAAAGTCTCAAAAGTGTGGTGAAAATAAAATATGACAGATAAAACCCAAATATTCAGGAATAAGCTTAACTAACAATTTAAAGCAGTTTTATTCAGGAAACTACAACTCATTGTAAAAAGAAATTTTAAAAAAGACTGAAATAATTGGAAGAACATTCCATGCTCATGGATTGAAAGTCTAAATATCATTAAGATGTAAATTCTATTCAAATTGACATATAAATTCAATGCAATAAATGACAATAGCATTTTTAATTAAATGGAAACCATGATTATCAAATTCATTTGGATGAGTAAGGGGTCCTGAATAGCCAGAAACATCTTAAAAAATAAAAGCAAATTTAGAAGTGTCTCAATTCCCGACGTTAGGTTATTTTACCTAGCTACAGTGATAAAAGCAACATGATACTGGTATAAAAACAGACACATAGACCTATGGAACTGAATTTTTTTGTTAGAAAACAGACCCTTACACCTATGGTCAAGTGATTTTTGACTAGCCTGTCAAACCCACCCAGCTTGGGCAGAACAGTCCATTCACAAAATGCTGCTGAGAAAATTGGATATCCATAGCAAAAGAAGGAAAGTGGACCCCTATCTCATATGCTATAAAAAATTAACTCAAAATGAATCAAATACCTAAATATAAAAGCAATAACCATAAGCTTTTAGAAGTAAATGTAGGAAAATAACTTCAAGGTGTAATGGTAGATGGTGGATTCTTAAAGGAGATAAGACGATGACTGAGGTGGACTCCTGATATTTAATATAGAAGTTTTAATTAGCTTTACTGTAAAATTGTGGAAACGTACAGAATAGATGGTAACACATTATAGTGAGTAATGCCTGGTTTATAAATGGGGAGGTGGCTGAAAATGCTAGTCTAGGGATATAAATGCCAATAAGAAGAACACTAGAGAATAATCTTGAGACTGGGTAGCACAGTAAACCCAGAGGTGGAAGAGAATAGTGTTCGATGGTACAGATGCAAAAGTTTTCTTTGTGAACTAGAGTAGATGTACATCACTATTGTAAGGTGGTGGAATTGTGAAGAAGCATGGAAAAATTACAATTGGAGTGACTTATGGAGTTTGGTTAACAGCAATAATGTAATATCCTTATATATATGCCAAAGATATACTGTGTTGATAATGGGGGAGTATGGAAAATGTGTGCCAAATGTTTGCTGTGGACCTGGTAATAATTGTATGATATTATCTCATAATCAGTAACAAATGTTCTACCAGGGTGTGGTGTGTTGATGGAGGGGTGTTGTTTGGGAGTTCTGCACATGTGCATGATGGTTTTGTAAGTTTACAACTTCTGTCATAAATATATATATAAAAAATAATATGGTGGGTTTGGAGAAAATACACCAAATGTAAGATGAGGACTAAAATTAATAGAAATATTATGACAATATTCTTTCATAATTTGTGACAAATGTCTCATGACAATGCAAAGTATTGGTGGAGGTTTCTCGTATGGGATCCATGTATGATGTTATGAATGCTTTGTAAGTTCACAACTTTCACTATACACTTATTGTTTATGTATGTTCATGTATCAATGATATAAAAATAATAGTAATAATAATAAGGTGGGTTGGGGGAAATACTTTGATTAGTAATATTTGGAGGATGCTCTTTAATCATTAGTTGAAAATATTTCACAACAATGCAAGGTTTTGGTGGTAGGTTGAGATATGAGACCCCTGTATGATGTTACGCATGTTTGTTTTGTAAGTTTACAACTATTACTATGCACTTATTGTTTATGCATATTCATGTATGAGTGATATTTTTCGATAAATTAAAAAAAAACAACAGCATGGTACTGGCATGTAGACTCATTGATCAGTGGGATAGAACTGAGATTCCAGAAATAATCCTTCACCTATATGGTCATCTGGTTTTGACAAACCTACCAAGTCCATGTTAATCGGACTAAATAATCTCTTCAACAAATGGTTTTGGGATAAATGGATATCTATAACAAAAGAGTGAATGAGGACCCTTGTCTCACTCACTATAGAAGAATCAACTCAAAATGGATCAAAGATCTAAATATAAAAGCCAGGCCAATAAAAATACTAGAAGAAAATGTAGAGAAACCTCTTAAAGAACTTGTGCTAGGTGGTGTTTACTTGGCCTTTACACCCAAAGCACGTGCAACAAAAGAATATATAGATAAATGGGACCTCCTCAAAATTAAACACTTTTTCACCTCATATATCTATATCAAAAGGGTGAAAAAAGGAGCCATCTTAATAGGAGAAAATATTTGGAAATCACATGTCCAATAAGGGTTTAATATCTATAATATATAAAGAGATATTACAAATCAACAATAAAAAAGACAAATGATCAATTTAAAAAATGTGCAAAAGACTTGAATAGACATTTGCCTAAGAAGAAACAGAAATGGCAAAAATACACATGAAAAGATGCTGAACATCGTTAATGATTAGGGAAATGCATATCTAAGTACAAAGAGAAGTCATTTCATATTTATGAAAATGACCACTATTAAAAAGATAGAAAACTACAAGTGTTGGAAAGGATGTGGGGTGATACGAACACTTATTCACTGTTGGTGGGAATGTAGAATTGTTCAGCCACTGGGGGGGACTGTTGCATTTCAAAGGAATTTGAATATATACTTGACATATGACCCAGCAATACCACTACTAGGTTTATACCCAGAAGTACTGAGAGCAGTGACACAAATAGACATCTGCACACCTATGTTCTTAATGGTGTTATTCATGATTGCCAAAAGTTAGGAACAACCCAGGTGCCCATCAACCAATGAATGGATAAGCAAACTGGTGTATTCACAAGATGAAATATTATGCAGTTCTAAAAAAAATGAAATCATAAATCGTATGACAACATGGATGAACCTGGTGGAACAAGCCAGACACAAACATACAAATACTGTACGATTGTGTTACTATGAACCAAATATATTCTGTAACATATTGTGTCATACCATTTCTATAAAATGTAAATATAATTCATTAAAGAATAATGAAAGGATTAAAGTAGACCTCAAAATTTTCTTACTATGCAAAATCAATTTATGGTGTTACAATTATATTGTCTATTATATATAGAACACAAAATTATTTGGCAGTGTTCTTAACAAGAGTAAAAATATTTATTTGCAAGCACTCATATTGTGATATTAAAATCAGACTTTAATATTTCTATGACCACTACAACAATGGTCATTTATTGATGGTTTTGATCTTTACAACCACTTGTGAAAAGTCCAGTCAGAAACTGATCGTTTTAATTTATTATTTATTTATTTATTAAAATTTTATTTTTAAAGAAGTTTTAGATTACAGAAAATTTACATCAAAATATAGGATGCTTCCATGTACACTACCCCATCCCTCCCTCATATTTTCCCCTCTTAATAACCTCTTACATTAGTGTAGCATATTTGTGACAAATGAGCAAATACTGAAGCATTGCTATGAATCATGGTCTATAATTTACATTATGGTTTACCCTTTGCATGTACAATTTTGTAGGTTTTGACAAAATGTATAATGGCCTGTATCCATCTTTGCAATATCAGGCAGAACAATTCCAATGCCATAAAAAAGCCCTATGTTCCACTTATTCTCATCTCCCACTCCCCTCAGGACCTCTGGTAACCACTAACTTTATATCAATGTTGCAAGTTCTTCTGTTACTAAAATAATAATGTCTATTTGGTCCATGATTATATTCCCCCCCTAATGTTTGTTCATTCTTCATTCTTGAGGATTTTGGCATGGTGATGTCCACAGCGCTGAGAGGTGGTTTAGATCTTATGGGGAATAAGGAAGGAAATGTTTTGCTTGAAATTGTAGATATTTTTGGTCATCCTTTTGGTAGTTGTCCTTGATTCGACAGATGACCTGGAGAGTAGGTGTTGGCTGAAACACTACTGATATTCAGGACTCGTATGAACATATAAAAAATGTAAGTCTCTGGGACATATATTTAATAGGTGTTGTGCTATTTATAGATTCAAATAAAAGTGGTAGAAGAATTATGTATAGGAAATTATAAATGAGACTAACTTTGTTACAGTGAGGAAATAGGTTATCATATATTCCAAGATAACGTCCAATGAAAATATGCTAATTTCATGGGTTGTGTGTCTTGTCTATTGTGTTCAGATGTCTCTAGAGCCCTCAGGAACACCCCTGTATGAAGATATGTTAACTGTGGTAGTTAGTGATATCTGCCAAAGAAGTGCATAAGTGTAATCTCTAGAATGACCTCCTGACTCACTTTGAAATTTCTTGGTTGTTAAAACACTTTTCTATTGAATTTTCTTCCTTTTTGACAGGGTCTTTTTCCAAATGAATAGCTGATTGGTGCTTGGTAATAATCCCTCATTGCCAGGGAGATTCATCCCCAGGAGTCAAATCCCACACTTGGGGTATGGGAGAGGGGGTGGAAGCAGTAAGCCAAATTGCTGAGTTTAGGCAATTTATATTGTTAGGCTGAGTTTCAGTTTTATAAGCATAAGGTTCATAATTACAAGCACTAATAACAAGGGTTTAGCGTATTGGGCATTTTCTTTTATTAGTCAATGCCTATGTACTCTAGAAATTCTTCCTACTCTATTAGAGAACATTGCAGGACTCTACTTGATGGGAATTTAATATTTTCTTCATTAATATGTGGGTCTCCAATAACTGAGATTACACCCTATGACCACATGAACACACACATATTCCATAGAAGTATGCCACAGGTGCAACCTTCCCCACAAACCCCCCTAGAACAACACCCTCCACCATTTACCGTGCCCTGCCATAGTTGCCAAAGGAACACTTCCACAACTGCTTTCTGAACCAAGGTCAACAAGCTACTCAGACTGCACTTGCTTCTTCCTCAAGGCCTCCCCACAACTGTATGAATAGCCCAACTCATTCCCCCAACCCTGCTCACATTCACAGGTCTGCATCTTCAACATCATGTACATTGCTGAACCACCATCACCCCCATCCTCTGTCAAACCTCCCCCATCCACCTTATCATAGAGTCTACCAGCTTGAACATTGGCTCACCCCTCCGTACTTGCTTTCTATCTCCTCCTATCATCATTTTAAATATGATGTAACTTTCATAGATTAAGTTAGAGGTTCCAAAATTCATACGTTGTGGTACCATTAAATTATATCATCAAGGTCAAACTGCCTTATGCTCTTCTCTTTTTGTTTTAAATAATTCTCTATTTTGTGGACCAATTATATATATATATATACACCACACACACACTCACACACACATATATATGCATATATATGTGCATATATATATGATTTCATTAAAATAACAGTAGAGATATAATTTTACATATCAGCATTTCTTATTACAAATCACTAAGAATAGGTAAACAAGAAATTTTAAAAATTAGTCAAATATATTTCATTGGAATCTTGCAGTGATCTTTTTCATTTTAATTATCAACCTGTTAATCTTTAATTTTATTTCCTAAACATTCCAAAATTTACAAAGACTATATAATAAAATGTTCCATTTTCTTCTGTATGATTGAAACAAGACAATTCATGACTAATACATGCATTTTTTAAATTTATTTTTTTATTAAAAAAAACAGTTTTTAGATTACATATATGTTACATAAAAATATAAGGGATTCCCATATGACCTTTCCTGCTTCCCACACTGCCCACATCCTCCCACATCAACAACATCTTTCTTTAGTGTGTACATTTGTTACAATTGATGAAAACATTTTAAAGCTTTGCCACTAAGCATGCACTACAGTTTACACTGTAGTTTACACTCTCTCCCACATAATTATCTTGGTTACTGCAAGATATGTTATGGCCTGTATCTCTCATTGTAATGTCATTCAGGAAAAGTCCCCTGTTCCCAAAAAGTCCCCATATTTCACCTGTATTTCCCTCTCCCTACCCTAGAACCCCAAGTGCCCACTGCCTCCACCTGAATGACAGTTTCTTCCATTTCTAGAATCACAATAAGTCTATATTAGAATACCAGCAAGTCCAACTTAGTCTACAGTGCAGTCCTCAATCCTTAGAACTCTGGGATGGTGTTTGTCCACTGCACCTTCAACTAAGAGGAGGCTTTGACCCCACAGGGCAGATGGATGGGACTCTTTTGCTTGCAGTTGTAGACTCTCTCAGTTCCTTGGGATGGTTGTTGCCCATCAACATCTCCTTTTTATTTTTCCTGGGTGACTCCAATGTACTGAAGAGTAGTTGTCAGAGTTCCATTGAATTTCAGGGCCCAGCTCACACATGGAAATCCCAGAGATTAAAGTCTCTTGGGCAAACACCTACCAATTCCAGCAACAACTATAGGTCCAAATAAAAGGGACAGAAGAGGCATACATGTAAAATTCAAATCTGAGTTCAACTCTGTCACACCCAGGAGCACAAACTCAAAAGTAGGATCACCGCCAAAGCAAAACTCCAGAGCTATCAGCCATGACAATAGGTCCTGGGTGTTTCCAGAGCCCTCAGGCTCCATACTTTTTGGAGTAGTATCTACCTTGGCTGGCTATTAGATCCCGCTGAGACATGAATAATTGTTACCTTTCTGATGACTTCCCAACTTACTTTGAAGTCACTTAGCCATATACACTCATTTGTCTTTACCTTTGCCCCCTTTTATTCAAGTTCTTTTTCCAGTTTTATCACCAATCGATGTTTGGTAGTAATCACTCAGTGCCAGGGAGGCTCATCCATGGGAGTCATGTCCCATGCTGCAGTGAAGGTAATTGATTTATATGCTGAGCTCAGCTTAGAGAGAGGCCACAATTGAGCAACAAGGAGGCTCTCAGGAGGCAACTCTTAGGCACTCTCCAACACTAGGCTTAATTGCAAATTCAAGAGCAAAAGGTTTACAAGCACAGTCATCAACATAAAGGGCTCATCAGTGGATCATCTTTCTTCACCAGTCATTGCCCCTGCACTTGGGGGATTGTTGCTGTTCCATTAGAGAATGTGGCAGACACTCCCAGGATGGGAATTGAATAATCTATCAGTTGTTGCATGAATCTTCACCCACTATGGCAATGCTCCATGAACATTTGAACATATTTATATACCTTATATGTTTGCCCAGGTGAATTTCCTCCCATGTATCCCCGATCTCTGACACCCCACCCCATTGACCCTCCCCTGTCATAGATGTAACCCTTCTGTGATCCAAAACCTCTTCAAAAATGAAGCCAAGAATATTGCCAAATTTAAACAATAGGAAAATGAAATAATAATGATAGATTTAAACATAAGAAATAAAATACATAATAATTTAGAGAAACGAAAACTAAATGAAAATAAAAAAGTTT
The DNA here is from genome assembly GCA_029593785.1 of Cabassous unicinctus. NCBI lineage: Eukaryota > Metazoa > Chordata > Mammalia > Cingulata > Chlamyphoridae > Cabassous > Cabassous unicinctus. The sequence continues at coordinate 26,924 of JAQZBX010011594.1, read as the reverse complement.
GGAGTATTAAATAATGAAAAACATTAAAAATATTCATGTTTATATATTCATTTCTTCCAGTTTATACCCCACCTCCTTTCATTCTCAGGCTGACATTCATCTGTTTTTGTTTCATTGTCTAGTGCTACTGCTTTTTTGCATTTTTTAAAGATTTATTTCTCTGTTTATTTTTATTTCTTTATCCCACCCATCACTTGTACTTAATTTCTGCCCTCCCTGACCATTTTCTGTGCATTTCCTCTGTGTCTGCTTGCCTTCCCTTTGTTATGTTATCTTGCTGCTCCAGCTCTCCATGAACACAAGCCATCAGCTCTCCTTGGGCATGGGCCATCAGCTCTCCACAGGCATGGGTGAAGGCCATCAACTCTCTATGGGAGTGGGCCAGCTTGCCCAAACCAGGAGGCCCCAGGAATCAAATCCAGGGTCTCCCATATGGTAAATGGGAGCTCAACCAATTGAGCCACTTCCATTTCCCTAATGTTCCCTTTTTTGATTCATCGTCTATTATTCCCAAGTTTCTGAATCCTCAATGATCCTGACATTTTACTTCCTTAATTTTTCCATTACCTGTTACTATTTTTCTTGGAAATTTTAAGAGATGCTCAGAGAATCCCCTGGGTTGCAAATATTGGTCAGTTACCCTCATTGTGCTAAAACAACCACATTTCCCCTGGTCATACTACTAATAAATACACACCCATGTTGGTTTATTGCTTTAATAAGGGCATGAGGAGCCCAAACGGCCCAGTGGCATTCCCAGTTACCAATTCAATAAAATCATTTCTGTTTTCCCCAATAAATGCACATTATTTTTGTAGCTAAGATTTTAAACCAGCTGAACTGAAAATGGCAAGACAGGAAGAAAACATTCTATTAATGGGGTTTTAATATAATAGGAGCTTTTGCACTTATATCACTTGAATTCTATAACTTTTTTTCATAAAACTGAATAAACAATATCATATATTGGTCAAAACATCTTTAAGGATTGTGTCTCTGAATAAGCACTTGAGTGATCAGTAAGCCATTTCAGCATTCTATCATACCACTACTTCAACATAAAGGGGTGTATGGTAAGAACAGTGAGTGCTCTGGATAATGTGTCTTTTGTCACATCTTTTACATTAAAATAAGTTAATTGATCAGACTCAATTCTACATGAGAAACTTGATGGTGAATAAGATATTCCATAAGACCAAGGATTATGCTGTTGCTATGTGCATTTGGTGCATGGGAAGCTAATCAATCAATTTATTATTAATGTCTTTAAGAAGTATCTATTTCTGTGAGTGCCCCTTTCATGAAGGAAAGTTTCATTTTAATCAACTTTCCACCATGTGGTTTACTAGTCCTCCTGAGGAGTTATGTATATTAGACACTTAATCTTCTTTTGAAATATACCAGTTTTCAAAGTCCACCTCATCCATATTTCTCATTCCATATGCTCTTCTTACAATTTGACATTGTAACTGCTCCCAGAAATTTTGGCAATTATCCCTCCCTGTGAAAGTCAGTAGGCCATTGTGATTGCCTCATCCAAAATTATGTAGCAAAACTGAATATATGAGACTTCCAATTCTAAAAATTAAAACCATTCACTTTGTTCTCTTGGTTTACTCATAAAAGAAACCCACTTGCCATGTTGTCCAACAGCTCAAAATAGTCCACACAGAATCCATATCAAGAGGCCACATGTGGGTTATCATGGCCAGCAGCACATTTGAAATCTTGGTTGACTATTTGAAGAAAAAGGATAAAGATCTTAAGGAAGTACTAATAAAAATAGCACATAAACTAATGTCAGAAAAATATAGTCATAGATAAATAATGGAAACTATTAGTCAATAAATATTGATAAAATTTCATCACACTAGGTAATTATAACAGTTGTAAACATGTATCAATGTAGAAATTTATAGATTTAATGGGACCTAATGGACAGGTACAGCTCAATTGAACCAGAGATGCTAGACTACATATTTCAATAAAGCACGGACAGATAAATTGGGAAAAAAGTCATATTCTATTATGTAAATTAACTTTCTACAAATTTCACATTTGCATTTTATAAGTGAATTCATCTTAAGAAGATACAATGAAAATAATTTTCAAAAACTAAAGAATAAGTTAAATTTAAATCAAATTTAAGTATAAAAGTATACCAAACAGCTAAACTAATTCTTATACCTGGAAGACAGCCAAAAATACTACTTATATAGACTTATGCAGATGCCTGCTTTGAGTCAAAATATTTTGCTTCTGAATAAACCACTAGACAATGTCATACAAAAACAGTGGTGCATATAATAGAGTAACCAAGGCACTAGAGAAGGACAAAGTGTGCACAAGTAAAGTTGATAGTGCTGAATATTAAATGGACTATATTATAAAAATTGAGTTGCAAAAATAATGAGGTAAGTTTTCAAGACACAAATTTAGAAGTGATTTGTGCAGTAAAGAGATATGTCAGGGGCACAGAAATACTATTGGTTTGTGCAATTCAAGCTTGACAGGAGTGTAGGATGGGGAGAATGGGTTGGCTGATACAAGGAAGTTGGGGGTGGTTTGGTGAACACTGGTGATTGGGAGGTACATGGGTGGAACTACAATGTTGAGGAAACTCTTATGGCAATATGACAAGGAAGGGTTACTGGTTTAGGGTGTTGAATGGGGGGCACTTGGGACAGGGGTCACCTGGGACAGTCCTCTAGAGAATGTGCAAGTGAACATTTTGCCATAGTGTGCTGTATCAGTAGGGGGAGATCCATATAATGTGTGGGAAGGAGTTGGAATCCCATGCTGGGGAGGCCCAATATGTTCTGAAACAGAGGGGAGGATGTCTCTTGAGATTATGGGCAGTTCCTAATAGGGGAGAACTGGCTAATGTGTCCAACCTTCAGCATTGTTGCAAGTATCTATGAATCTTGTCCTTCAAGGAGTGAATCCTGGTGGCTGTCATGGGCTCTGAGGGGAGGGGGAGGACAGAATAGAGTAGATGGAACAGAGGGAATTTAGGGGAAATGGAAGTGTTCTGCATGATCTTGTAATGATGGATACAGGCCATGTTAAATTTCCTCAAAAATTTATAAAAGTGCGTGCTTGTGAGCCTTTTGCTTTAAATTTGCAACTTGGCCTAGTGTTGTAGGGTGCCTAAGAGTTACCTACTGAGAGCCTCCATGTTGCTCAAATGTGGCCTCTCTATATGTCAAACTCAGCATGTGGATGCATTACCTTCCCAACAGCGAGGGGCATGACTCCCAGGGATGAGCCTCCCTGACACCGAGTGATTACTGCCAAGTACTGGCTGGTGATACAACTGGAAAAATAACTTGAGTAAAAGGCGGAAAAGATAAAGACAAATGAGTTTATATGGATAAGAGACTACAAAGTGGGTTTGGAAGTCGTCAGAGAATTAACACTTATGCACATCTCAGCAGGATCTCATAGACAGCCAAAGTGGAGACTACCCCAAACAATGGTGCTCCTGAGGACTCCAGAGAACCCAGATGCTGTGGTCATGGTGGATAGCTCTGTAGTTTGGTACCATGCCAATCATACCTACTTTGGAGATTGTGGCCCTGAGTTTGACAGAGTTAGACTCAGATGTGACTTCTCTACACATGTATCTTCTGTCCCTTTTTTTGAACTAATGTTGGTGATGGAATTGGTAGGTGTATGTCCAGCAAACTTGAAGCTCTGTGCTGTCCATGTTCTAGCTGGGCCCTGAGTCTCAGAGGAGTTGTAGCTGTTACTCTCCAGCTAATTGAGCTTACCAAGGAGAGCTGACAGGGAGATGAGTATGGACAACCACCACACCAAGGAACCGAGAGTCTGCATCTGCAAGCAAGAGAGTCCCATCCATCAACCATATGTGATTGAAGGCCTCTCTCAATTAGAGGACCTGGACAAGCATATAAGGTATATAAATATGTTCAAATGTTCATGGGACATTGCCACAGTTGGTAGAGAATCACACAACTGAATTATTATTGAATTCTCATCCAGGGAATCTCTGTCACATTTTCTAATGGAACAGTGACAACCCCCCAAGTACAGGGGCAATGACTAGTTGAGAAAGATGGTGAGTTGATGGAGCCTTGATATTGTTGACTATGCTTATGTGCCTTTTGCTCTTGAATTTGCAACTTAGACTAGTGTTGTAGATTGCCTAAGAGTTATCTCCTGAAAGCCTCCTTGTTGCTCAAATTTGGCCTTTCTCTAGCCAAACTCAGCATATAAATGCATTACCTTTACCAAAGCAAGGGACATGACTCCCAGGGATGAGCCTCTTTGGCACTGAAGGAGTACTACCAAGCACTGACTGGTGATACAACTGGAAAAAGACTTTGAATAAAAAGGGGAAAAGGTAAAAACAAAAGAGTGTATATCGCTAAATTCTCCCCATTCTAGGACATGACTTCCTGGCACTGAGGGATTGTTACCAAGCACAAACTGGTGATGGAACTAGAAAAAGACCTTGAAAAAAAGGGGATTTATTAAAGGCAAATGAGTTTTTAAGGCTAGGAGACTTCAAAGTTAATAAAGAGTTTTTCAAGTGGTTACATTAATGCTTGACTCAGCAAGTTATCTTTGACAGCCACAGTATGCAGTGCTTCAGAAAGTGCTATGCTAGAGACATCTAGAGACTATAGGCATGACAGACAACATCAGGAATTTGGAATCCTGTATGTGAGCCTAACCTTGGAATATATGTTCTCTAATGTAACAGAAATGAGTAACAGTGTTTGACTCATTTATAATTTCCTTACTCATTAATCTTCCTACCCCTTTTATTTGAACCTGTAATTAGCACTATGTTCATTAAATATATGTTCCAGAGGCCTAAATTTTCATTCTGTTCATATGCTCATTGAACCCTGAATCTCAGCATAGTTGCGACACCTTCACTCCAGTTCATTGCCCAGGACAACTAATGAATGGATGGTGATGATGGACAAGTCTCATCTCAAAATTCAAAGAGTGTTTACAACAGCAAGCCAGACAGATGCATGTATTTGCCCAATGGACATGAGACCCCTCTCAATCAAAAACAGAGTGGGCATCTCCTTCCCCAAATCCTCAAGATAGAAGAATGAACAAATATAAGGGGGAAGTGCAGCTATGGTAAAAAATAGACATTATTATTATAGCAATGGAAAAATTCGTGTGATTGATATAAATACAGTGGCAACCAGAGGTTCTGAGGGGAAGGAGAGGGAAGAAGAGTTGTAACATGGGGCATTTTGGGGACATTGGAATTGCCCTGCATGACATTACAATGATGGATACAAGCCATTGTACATTTTCTCAAAACATAAAATTGTGTGGTGCAAAGTGTAAACTATAATGTAAACTAGAGTACATAGTTAGTAACAATGCTTCAATATGTTTTCATCAATTGTAATAAATGTACCACACTAATGAAAGATGTTAAGGTGGGAAACTGTGGGAGTAATGGGAGTGGGGTATATAGGAATCCACTATTTTTTTTAATGTAACATTTACATAATCTAAAGCTCCTTTAAAAATAAAAATATAAAATAATAAATAAATAAATAAATAAACAAATAAATAAACAATTTCTTAATAAATAAAAAAAGAATTGGTCTCTTGGCAATAGTGAATTCAGGTTTAAGTGCTTTGGCATCTTTTGTGATTTTGATTATATCTTATTTTCTGAATAATATATACCATCAAGAATTACCCTGTAGGATACTGTAGCAAAGCTTGCTCCACTTGTAGTTCTATTTTAGCTGTTGTTACTCTATTCTTTGTGGCCATTTTCTTCATTTACATTATACCTACCATAACTTTTCCATGCAAAGTGCTATTTTCTACACCAATATTGTCCCTATGTTCAATCCTCTGTTTTATACTCTCAGAAACTTCAGAAGAAGAATGCTTTTTGGAAAATGTGGTTCCATAGTTGATTTTGGAAGGGAAGTAGCTTTGTGAAATAGACGTCTATTCAACACTGAACCTTAAAATTGATATGGGATGATATACAAAGTGTAGTCTTTAGCATTTACCCAAACTTCTTTGTGTTTCATTAATTTTTTTTTATCATATTCATTGGTCCTCTATGCTCCTTGAACACTTGCCTTAAGTCATCCTCATCTTATTTTAACATTGTATTTTGAGATTAATTTTGTCTTTTCTCCCTTCTCTTGTACATTTCTTAGGTAAAATTAATAGGAAGCCATCTGGTAAAGGAGAAATTCAATTTTTGGACTCTCAGTGCAACTAACACAGAACAGAGTTTAGAAGGGTGAATTTTTAGCTGAGTCCAAAAGAATAGAACTTTTAACCCCTTCAGCTTCTCAGAATTTATTAACACTCATGTATATTTATTGAAACTCCATAATAAAACAGAAACATGTCTCTCCTCCAAGTGGACAAGATGAATCTACAAAAATATAGTCACTTTTCACACATAAAGACAAATACAACATAATATTGCCTTTGTAGACATCTGTGGATAATTTTAAGGAAAATGCTTGTTTCTCTTTTATTTTGGGTACATTACAATTTGAAGAATCTGTAACATAAAGATTGAATTGCAAAATTAACTACCAAAATATATTATGTGATATAATAGAAAATGTAATTAGATAATATGCATATAGATATTAGTATATAAATGTGTGTGTTTGCAAATACACATATATATACATATATAAATCTAACAAGCAAAAAATATGAACTGTTACAATAGTCCTTGTTTTTGCAATTGGTCATGACATTTTGTTAGTCTTTATAGCTTACATTATTTGTTGCTTAATTTTTCAATATCTTTTGCATTTGTCTTGAAAATTTTAAGAAGTTCCTTAGAGAATTCCATGGATACAGAATATTGTTCATCTCTGTACTCATTGTGATTCTACCACCAAATATCCTCTACTCACCAGTATCAATAAATCCATCCCCTTAATTCTCTGTTTGTTCAATAGAGGCGTGAGGAGCCCCAAATTTCCAGGTTATATCTTGAATTGCTAATTCAATAAAATCACTGCCGTGTTCCATGTTGAAAATATAACCACTTTGTAAATTAGACCTAGAAAATGGTCAAACTGAAAGTGGTGGGAGTTGAAGCAAAAATTCTCTAAGTGGGTTTTTAGTGTAAAAGTAAAAGCAATTATTTCCACTTACCTTTCTTGATACCCTTGTTATTATTAATATCCCTTGACATCATTCTGGTTATGGAAGAAAAAACATTCGTCAGTACATCCATAAAGATAAAGCCCCAGATTTTCAAGGTAATTTCTCTGAATTGGTGCTTTAATGTTCAGTAAGATATTCCACCATTCTGTCATACCAGCTACAACAATTACTTTGTACATTTGTACTTTGTAAGACAAGTGAATTCCTCGGAATTGCATGCACTGCCACATTTATTTTTATTATGGAATGTTACTTGATCAGATTCAATGGTAGATGTTTAACAAGATGATAAGTTATTCCATATTCATAGAACATGCCATTATAACTTGCATCCGAACAAATCTTCTAAAAGGACAATTCAGAAAACTGGATGTTGTAGTGGGAGTGAGATGACAGCTTAAATATTCAGAGAGGCATCTAAGTGGTGGATTAGCCAAGAGACCAGGGAATAACAATGAATGTACATATCAGGCTGATATTCAGTGCGGTCTTTCAATGGATGATTTTCATACATCAGCCAACAGATGGATAGATCAAATATAATATGTGTTTGCAAGAACTTGGTACAATTAGAATACTCATGAATTCCTGGTAGGTGAAAATTAATACAAACAACAACATATTTTGGAAAATAATTGTTGAAAATTGACCATATCTGTTCCCATGTTCCAGAAACCCAATCCTAGATACACTCTACAGAAATATTTACATATCACCAAAATATACAGACTTCAGAGAACATTGAATAGCCACAAACTTTTTTAAAAAGCAAGTCAATTTCATTCTTGATAGCACAATCATACAGTATTTGTTCATTCTCTGTCATGCTTGCTTTGCTCAACATAATGTCTTCCAGGTTTATCCATGTTGTCATATGATTCACAACTTCATTTCTTCTTACTGCTTCATAAAATTCCATCATGTGCATCTGCAAAAACTTGTTTATCCATTCATAAGTTGATGAACACCTGAATTGTTTCCAACTTTTGGCTATAATGAATAATGCTGTTATGAACATCGGTGTGCAGATTTCTATTCTTGTCACTTCTCTCAGTTCTTCTGGGTATTTACCTAGAAATGGTATGCCATGTCCCTTGGCAAGTCTATATTCAACTTCCTTAGGTACTGCCAAACAGTCCTACACACTGGCTGTATCATTCTACATTTGCACCAATATTGAATAACTGTTCCTATATCTCCAAATCCTCTCCAATATTTACAGTTTTCTGACATTTCAATAGCGGCCTGTCTAAATAGTTGTGAAGTGATAACTCATTGTAGTTTTGATTTGCATTTTTCTAATCCCTTGCGATGTTGAACATTTTTTCATGTGTTCCTTTGCCATTTGTATGTTTTCTTGGAACAGTTGACTTTTCAAGTCTTTTGCCCATATTTTAATTGCATAGTTTGTCTTTTTATTGTTGACTTATATATCATGGATATTAATACCTTACCAATTATGTGATTTCCAAATATTTTATACCAATGAGATGACTGCCTTCTCACCCCTTTGAAAGAGTCCTTTGAGGTGCAAATGTGTTTAATTTTGAGGAGGTCCCATTTATTTTTTTCTTTTGTTTTTGATGCTGTGGGTGTAAAGTTTAAGAAACTACCACCTACCACAGATCTTGAAGATAGGGTAATATGCTTTAAAGTCAAGAAGTGAAGGCCCTCTAACTTCATTCTTTTTTAAGACATTTTTGGAAATTCAGGGCCCCTTACTTCCCAAATAAATATTATTTTTCATTTTCTGATTTCTGCAATAAAGGCTTCTGGGATTTTTATTGGGATTGTGGTAAATCTGTAAATTAGTTAGGTTAGAATTGACATTTTAATGATACTTTTTCTTCCAATCCATGAACATGGAGTGTCCTTCCATTTATGAAAGTCTTCTTTAGTTTTTTTTTTGCAATGTTTTGTAGTTTTATGAATACTGCTCCTTTATGTCCTTGATTAAGTTTGTTCCTAAAAATTTGATTGTTTTAGTGATTATTCTAAGTGATATTTTTTTTCTGATATCCTCCTCAGATTGCACTTTAGTATTGTAGAGAAATTCTATTATTATTGCATATTTACCTTGTATCCTGCCACTTTGCTGAACTCATCTATTAATTCTAGTAGCTTTTTTGTGGATTTCTCATGATTTTCTAGATATAAGATTATGTCAACAGTAAATAGTGAAAAATTGACTTCTTCCTTTCCCATTTGGGTGCCTTTTCCTTGTCTAGCATAATTGCTCTTGCTAGAACTTCTAGCACAATATTGAATAATAATGGTGACATACTTGTCTTGTTCCTAATCTCAGTGGGAAAGCTTTCAGTCTTTCAACTTTCAGTAGAATGCTAGCTGAAGTTTTCTACATATATACAATTAACCATATTGAGAGAGCTTCCTTCTATTCCTATCATTTGGAGTGTTTTTTATCAAGAAAGGGTGTTGTGTTTGTCAATTCCATTTCTGCATGATTTGAGAGGATGATGTGATTTTTCTTCAATTCTCAATGTGGTTTATTACACTAATTGATTTTCTTGTGTTGAAACACACTTGAATATCAAGGATAAAATCCACTTGATACTGGTGTATAATTTTTAAATGTGCTTTTGGATTCAGTTTGCAAGTATTTTGTTGAGGATTTTTGAATCTATATTCATTAGAGCCGTTGGTCTGTAATTTTCTTTTTTATACTATCTTTATCTGATTTGGTATTAGGGTAATTTTGGCTTCAAAGAATGACTTTAGTGGCATTCTTTCCTTTTCAAACTTCGGTAAGTCTTGAACAAAATCAGTATTTGGTCGTCATTCAATGATATGTAGAATTCGCCTTTGAATCCATCTGGTCCCATTCTTTTAATCTTTGGGAGGTTTTTAATGACTACTTCAGTATTTTCACCTGTGATTAGTTTGTTGAGGTCTTTTATTTCTTTTGGGGTCATTGCAGGAGGTTCTCATGTTTCTTAGAATTTGTCCATCTCATCTACATTTTCTAGAATTTTGGCATACAGTTTTTCATCATATCATCTTATGATTTCTCTTATTTCTGTGAGGTGAGTGGTAATATCTTTCCTTTCATTTATTATTTTTTTAATTGTATCTTCTTTTTTTTCTTTGTCAGTCTAGCTAAGGGTTTGCTGATTTTGTTGATCTTCTCAAAGAACCATGTTTTGGTTTGGTTGATGCTCTCTATTGTCTCTTTGTTCTCAATTTCATTTATTTCTGCTCTGATCTTTACTATTTCTTTCATTCAGTTTCATTTGGAAATAGTTTGCTGTTCTTTTTCTACTTTCTCCAGGTGTGCACTTAGGTCTTCAATTTTAGCTGTTTCTTATTTTTTAATATAAGAATTGAGGGCTATTAATTTCTTTCTTAGACCTGCCCTTGCAGCATCCCATAGATTTTTATATACTGTGTTCTTATTTTCACTCATCTCATCATATTTCCTGAATACTCTTGCAATTTATTCTGTGACCCACTGATTGTTTAAGAATGTGATGTTTAATCTCTATGTATTTATGAATTTTATCTTTCTCCATCTATTATTGTATTCCAGCTTCACTCATTATGATCAGAGAAAGTGTTTTGTATGATTTTAATATTTTTAAATTCTTTGAGACTTGTAGTGTGAATCAAGTCTATATTGGAAAATAATCAATGCACACTTGAAAAGAATGTGTATCCCTCTCTTTTGGAGTGCAATGCTCTATAGATATCTGTTAGGTCTAGTTCATTTTCATATTATTTAAGCTCTCTATTTCTTTATTTTTCCTCTGTTTAGGTGTTCTATCCACTATTGAGAGTGGTGTAAAAGTTTCCAACTAGTATTGTAGAGTCATCTATTTCTCCCTTCAGCTTTGCCAATGTTTGCCTCATGTATCTTGGTCACTGAGGCTAGGTGCATAAAAATTTAGGATAGTTATTTCTTCTTGCTGAATTGCCCCTTTTACTAATACACAATGACCTTCTTCTTACCTTATAACCCTTATAACAGTTTGCATTTAAAATCTATTTTGTTTGTTATTAAAATTGCTACTCTGGCTCTTTTTTTGGTTACAATTTGAAAGGAATATCTTTTTAGAACATTTAACTTTTAACCTGGTATGTCCTTACACCTGAGATGAAACTCTTGCCGAAAAGATATAAATGACTCATATTTTTTAATTCATTCTATTATTTTATGTCTTTTGATTGTGAGTTCAAGTCGTTTAATATTACTATAAAGACATTATGTATTTCATCAATTTTGACATTTCCTTTCTGGTGTCATATCATACTATTATCTATATTTTTATCTTTTAATTCACCCTTTCTAATAATCTACATTTGTACACTCTTCTCCAAGTCTCCTGCCCTTGTTTTACCTTTCAGGCTGCAGCACTCCCTTTACTATCTTTTGTAATTCTGTTCTTTGATAAAATATTCTCAGTTTTTGTTTGTCTGTGAAGACTTTGAACTGCCCTTCATTTTTGAAGGATAACTTTGTTGGATACATAATTGTTGGCTGGCAGTTTTTCCATTTCAGACCTTAAATACATCATACCACTTTCTTCTCTCCTCCGTGGTTTCTGATAAGAAGTTGGCATTCAATCATATCACGGTTCCCTTGTATGTGAGGCTTTCCTTTTCTTTTGCTGCTCTCAGAATCTTCCCATTATATCTGATATTTTTCATTCTGAATTGTAGGTATCTCGGGGTAGGTCTATTTAGAATTATTCTGTTTGGGGTCATTGTCCTTGGATATTGATATTTATGTCTTTCATAAAGGTTTAGAAGTTTTCAGTCATTATTTCATCAAATATTCTCTCTGCCCCTTTTCCATTTTCTTCTCCTTCTGGGTCACCAACAATGCTTAGGTTTTGCATTTTGCAATGCCGTTCAGTTCCTTGAGACTCTGTTCCATTTTATCCATTCTCCTCAGTTTCTGTTTTCCTGTGTTTTCCAGTGCAGATGTTCTGTCTTTGAAATCACTTATTCTGTCTTCAAGCAATTCAATATGCTCTTATTTGCCTCTAATTTATTTTTAATCTCATCCATCATGCCTTTCATTCCCATAAGGTGTGTTACTTACTTTTGCAGACTTCCCAATGGTTCTTTATGCTCACAAAGTGTCTTCTTAATATTCTTTATCTCTTTAGTCACATTTACTTTTAATTCTTTAAATTGATTTCAGAGATTTGTGTGATTACCATTGATTAATTATCTTACATCCTGTGTTTCTTCAGGTTATTTGATTTGTTTTTGGCTGGACTCTCTTCCTGTTTCCTATTATACCTTGTATTTTTTTTTTGATATCTAGGCATCAGAATATTTTTGTGAATTTACTCTGATGGCTAATTTCCCTCTCTTGTCTATTAGTATTTTTTGATAGCTTTTCTTTCATATTTGGTTCAACTTATCCAATGTCTCTAAAATTCTCCAGCTTAAATTATCAAAATTATGGTAGGGACTCACTATTTGGCCCCAAATTTTCTCCCAGAATTTAGAGGCCCAAGAGGCCCAAGTGCAGTTTTCATCCATGCATTTTCCAGACTGGCCAGCAAATGGCACTATTTGGTGCAGCTTTCCATGGAGGTGTATATCTCTTTATTTTCCTTTGTTTGGGTCTAGCCACATCCAAGATTCAAAGTAAGCTCCACTGGCTGAATTCACTGAAGAAAAGACCCCAACTCCCCCACTACTTTTTCTTTTAACGGATGACTGGGAGGAAGACATCTGCACCCCTCTCAATCAGATAGAATCAGCCAAGTGCTTTACTCCCACTTAATAAATGAGGATGGGCAAGGGGAGCCCTTGCCAGTGGCTGGGATGTTTAGGAATTCACAGTTTAATTTTTTCAGGTTCTTCTTTCTCAGTCCTTCACTCTCCTGGGTGTTGGGAAGCACTCTCCTGGTATGCTCATCACCAAAGCTGATATTTCAGGAAGCTTTTGGCTCTTTCTCTGTTGTTTTTGTGAGAGAGCTGAGCCTTTCTTACATAATCTGATGCTGTCTGCTCACAATTCCTCAGTCACAAACTTAATGACTCAAATATAGAATGAATAAATAAATGATAGTATATTCAAACAATAAAATACCAGTAATGAAATTAAGAAATTATCACTGCCTATGATATACAAAAATGTCACAATTTCACAGTATGAAAAAGCAGAAAAAAGAAGACAGAAAGAGCAAATTTTATATGATTACAAATGTATGAAGTTTAAAATAGATAATTGTAAGTAGGTTATTAGATGTTAGGTTACCAGTTAATTCTAGAGAATAGAAGAAGGAATGTTTTGTGTTGCTGCAAATGTTATATTTCATGATCTATATGGTGGTGATATAGGCACGATCATATAAAAGTTCACTCATTGCAACTTATGATTGTGTAGTTTTCTATACATGAATTAAATTTCAATAAAATCCCTTTAAAATAACATTAGTTGAGTAAATACTAAATAAATTAATTATTTGAGGAATATTTATAAGACTAAATGTCTACAATTTAAATGTCAGAGGTTCAAAATTATTGAGCTAAGCATCCAAGATAAGAAACTAAATAATAGGTAGTATACAAAAAAAAATAGGAATGATATAAAAATGAATGAAAAGAAATGAAAACAAACATGCAACTAAAGTATAAATATCTAAAAAATTTTACTATGTTTGTCCAATTTCTTATACATAATTCCCCACCTCAAAATGATCTGAAAACCATTCTTTCCTTTAAGTTTGAAGGGAAACTAAATTAATATAAGACTATTTATAAACTTTATGGATCTCTTTTAGTGATAATATTCAAACATGCTTGATTATGAAGTCCTACCCTAGATTCTATTAGGATTTAACATAATATAAATTCATACCACACAATTTTCAAATCATCTTAAAAATTTGAATTCACAAACAAATATTGACCAATATATATCATGTAAAATACTGTGAAATGGCTTTTAAGAAGACACCTACATGTAATATAAAACCTATTCAAATTCATAAATATTTTAAAATTTAGAAACATGACACACCAGTAGTGATTCAGGAATTTGAAGAAGCTCTGAAAGTTTCTGTAAATATTTAAAATAAATTTTATAAATTTTTATAATATAAAACACCAGTTATACAAACTTTTATAAAAGGTTTTTGTAAATACAGAAGGAACAGTTCATTCAGATCCTCTAAACTCCTACAGAAAATAAATTAAGAGGTTATTTTTTTAATAATTATTTTCCTACAATAAACTTTATTTCTATAGAAGTTTTAGAGTATGTGAAAGTTACATTTAAAGGAAAAGATATTCCCATACACCCCTCACAATTTCCCCTATTAATAACTTCTGATTTTTTTTCATTTTTTTATATTTTAATATTTTAAAAGATGCTTAGATTACATAAATGTTAAACAAAAATTATAGGGATTCCCATGTTCCCCACCTCCCACACCTCCCACACCTCCCACAAAAACATCTTTCATTAGTATGGCACATCACCTGCAATGGACATACACATCCTGGGGCTTTGCCACTAAGCACAGATCATAGTTTCCATTGTAAACCACACATTCTACCACACAGCCCTGCATGTTATATGATGATGTAAAATGGCCTATATCTGTCATTGTAATGTAACTCAGGATAATTCCCAAGTCCCCCAAAAAACCCTGTATTACAACTACTTTTCCCTCCCCCTGCCCCATAGCATCCAGTGGCCACTGGCTGCACATCAATGTTGTAATTTAATCCATTGCTTGAATCACAATATGTCTACAACAGAATACCAGTAAGTCCACTCTAGTTCATAGCTCTTCCCCCAATCCTGAGGAGTCTGGTAGGGTGATGTCCACTCCACCTCCAAGTGAGAGGGGGTTTATCCATGGATAAGATGGTTGGGATTATCCTGCCAGCACCTGCAGACTCTCTCCATTCCGTGGGATGGCAGTTGTCCATCATCACCTCCCCACCAGGTGTCTTAACTGAGACCATTGAGCTGTAGAATAGGAGTTGCAGCTCCACTGAGATTCCAGGCACAGTTGGCACATGGGCAGGCAAAAGTTCCAGTCTCTGGAAGTACATCTATAAACTCCATCACAACATATAGCTTTGAATAGAAGGGACTGATGGACCATGTGCAGGAAGGACTTATTTGAGTCCAACTCTGTCACTCTAAGGAACACAGATTTCAAAGTAGAGCCCACTGATAAGGCATCAATCTCTGGAGCTAACCCACCTTATATAGGACCTGATTGTCTCCAGAGTCCTCAGGAGCTCATCTATTTGAGGTTATATCCACTTTGGTGTTCTATGTGATCCTACTGAGGTGTGCATAAGTATTACCTCTGGGATGACCTCCAAACTCACTTTGAAGTCTTTTAGCCATATGAACTCATTTGTCTTTACCTTTCCCCCCTTTTATTCAAGTTCTTTTTCCAGTCGCATTGCCAGTTGGTATTTGGTATTAATCCCTTGTTGCCAGGGAAGCTCATCACCAGGAGTCATGTCCCATGCTGGGAAGAAGGTAATTCATTCATATGCTGAGTTTGGCTTAGAGAGAGGCCACATTTTAGGAACAAGTAGGTTCTCAGGTGGCAATCCTTAGGCACCCCATAACAATAGGCTACAGTTTAAATTACAAGAGCAAAGACTCGTAAGGCTACTCATCAATAACAGGAACCCATTAGTGGATCATCCTCCTTAGCCAGAGACTGCCCCTGCACTTGGGGAACTTTTGCTGATCCCTTGGAGAAGGTGGCAGAGCTCTCCAGGCTAGGAATTAAGTATTCTCTCATTTATTGAGTGATTCTCCACCCACTGTGACCATGCCCTAACCCTTGATCATTTGAACAATTTTATATATCTTAATTCACTTTATGAAACAGTATAACCTTAATATCAAAACCAAACAAGAAAGGGATTATCATCCAATCTCTCTCATGAATACATATGTAAATTGCAAATGCAATATTAGCAAAGTGAAATCATCTCTATATGACTATTCATGGCTGATATATATTTACCAAAAACAGATTCTTCTAAATTAGAGATCTACATGCTAATTGAGAAAAATACATATGGTTCTTCCTCAAAAATAAAATAAAATAAAATGAGGTAGAAATTCTTAGCAGAAAAATGTATAAGAAAGTTTCTCACATCTGATACATATTTTCTGAAAGAAAGAAAAATGTAAACTTAAAGTGAACCTTTCAATATAGAGAAGATAAAAAATATTTCACTTAATCAGGACTAAGTCAATCATAACTATTGTCACCTTTTTAACCAATGTTGTTGTGGAGCTCCTGGTATCAGAGTATGAAAAGAATAGTTTTAAAATTCCAAAAATTTCCAAGGAAATTATATATCTGTTATTCAAAATTGATGTGAATATCTACATAAAAAAAGAAGCTGTGACTATATTATGAGAATTGTGAAGAGATTAATAGAAGTTTTAAGACATAGGATGACTCAGCATGATCTCATTGACTGCCACCGTACACAGTGTCTCAAACAGCAGGGTTCATGAGGGTTCTAGAGACATCTAGACATTATAAGTAGAACAGACAAGATCAGGAATTTGGCACCCTGTCAGTGGTCCTTACTTTGGAATATATGCTCCCCAATGTAAAGGGTTAGACTCATTTATGATTTCCCTACACATGACTCTTCTGCCCCTTTTATTTTAACTAATGATTAGCCCTATTCTCATTAAATATATGTCCCAGAGACTCAAATTTTTGGTCTGTTCATTTGCCATTTGAGCCCTGAATCTCAGCAGAGTTGCTTCTCATACTCTCCAGTTCATTGGACTTGCTCAGGACAAAGAACAAAAGTATGATGACAAACAACAGAAATCCCAGCAGAATATCTACAACTGCAAGAAAGACAGTTGCTACCATCTGACCCATGGGCTCTAAGCCCTCTGTCAATCTGAAACAGAGTATGCATCAACTTCCCAAAAACCTCAAGGTTGAGAAATGAGCAAACATAAGGGAAGAATGCAACTGCAATCTAAAATAAACTCATTATTATTTTAGAAATGAAATAACTTTTATCATTGGTATAAAGGCAGTGGCCCCAGAGGATATAAGGGGAGGCAGAGGGAAGAATAGCTGTAACATCGGGTATTTGGGATCATTGGAATTTTCCTGAATGACATTGAAATTATGGATAAAGGCAAATACACAATTTGTCAAAACCTATAAATTTGTGATGTGCAAAATTTAAAGTATAATGTAAACAGTAGCGCATGGTTAATAGCAATCCTTCAAAATATTTCATCAATCCTAAGAAATGTACCACATTAATGACAGATGTTGTTAATGGGGTAGATTGTGGGAGAGGGAAGGGCATGGCATATGGGAATCCCATATTTTTTAAAGTAACATTTAGGTACTCTAAAGCTTCTTAAAATATATATGTATGGAGCCAAGATGGTGGCAGAGTAAGGAGCTCCTGAATTCAGGTCATGCTACAGAGCAGTTAGTAATCACCCAGAGCTAACTAAAGCGCCTGTATATGGACCCCAGGAGATCAGAAGATTTCATTCTCAGAACCAATCTTTACAAAATAACTTTGGATTGTACAACAGCAGACGGCAACATGCTTGCTTCTGGAAATGGAGTGTTGGATAAACCTCATTCCTTCCCAGGGGCTCAGTATCAAAGTTAGGTCCTGAAAATGTAGTGTCATAGTCTATAGGATAGGAGGAGTCAATGGAACCCCACAACAAATACTTTG
>JAQZBX010011593.1:0-35083 GCA_029593785.1 Cabassous unicinctus | reverse complement strand
TCAAGCAGATAAGCATACGCAGGCGATGCCTACCCTTAACTACATTCTGGGATTTGTCGCAGTGAATTGGCTCATCCACATTTGTGGTTGCTGCGTAAGCATCTCTGTCAGGCTGGTCTCCACGTCTGACGCTGGCGCTCGGGGCCCGATGAGCAAACGGTCGGGCAGGGAAGGTGGGTGTAAAGTGCAGGGAGAGCAGGGATATGCCAGAACCCACAAGCAAAGGCTACAGCCCCGGGAGGACAGACGGTGCACAGCTGTGTCGGTTCTTCCTGTCTCTGACCTTGGTGAGAAGGGAGAAACCGAGTCCTTCATCACGAAGCTGAGCACACACTTGACCCAGGGGCCAGGGACGCTGAAGGAGGATCCGGGGGACGCTGGCAGGAGTGGGTGCAGGCTGCTTCACACCAGTGAGGGGCATCAGCAACAATGCATGTCAGCCTCAAAACACGGCCGCCACCTCCCTTGCCTTCCAGATCTCACAAGAATCTCTCTTGTGGTCCATCCTAACTGTAAACACACAAGAAAGGGAATTCTAGGAAAATTGGTTCAGCCTACCCACGCCAACACTTTCCAAAACCATCACACCGAGTCCACAATCCATCTTGATTGACAGAGTGAATGAGCGGTTTTGGTCACCTGCGACTTCTCACGGACGAGGCTCTGCCGGTGCCCTCAGACTCCCAGCCCAAGCACACCTTCCTTCCAGCCCACTTCACGGGTCTTTCAACACACCAGGCTCATTTGGGCTATTCCATCTGCCCAGACTACCCATCTACCTGGGTAACTCTTAGCACCTTTTAAGAGTCAGGCTTCAAGAAATAGCTCCTTGTGGAGTCAATTCACACCAAGGCTGAGTTACACCCTCCCTGTGGGCTCACATCCTATCTCCTCTCCCTGGAAACAACCATTAGTGTGTGTTTCTCGTATATCTTTCCAGAGATGGCCCAGTCATTTAACAACAGAATATTTATGTCTTTTTGCTCACATGAAACATAGCATACCACATATATTTTCTGGATTTGCATTTTTTATCTTAGCAGTATATCTTGGAGAGCATTCCAAATATATACATATATATATATATATACACATAGAGAGAGAGAGAGAGACAACTGCCTTATTCTGAGGCATGGGATTCCATATGGATGAACCATAATTTATTTAAATGGCCACTTTTTGTTGGAAATTTAGATTATTTCCAATTTTCACTTTTATAAACAACACTGCAGTGGACATCTTCGCATGCCTAGACCACGCATCGGCCCCTTTTACACCTGGCCAACTTCCAGTGCTCTAGAAGATTGGGTATAAATATCACCTCCTCCACAAAGCCCACCTAAATCAGTACTAAGGATTTCCTCTCCACTCCTTATCTCTCTTGTAACACTTCTTATAAGATATGGGTGTGTCTGGCTCTCTCTGTGTCTTGTTACTTCATGACTTCCCAGCGAAATTCATAGTACCTGACACAAAGTAGGTCCTCAATCCATCGGACCCCATACCTTGCCCCACTAATTGCTTTCTCCATCCTCACTGCCTGCCTCAGTGGGGGCTGTGGCTCTGCTCATCGCAGACCTTATTTTGAATCCTGCTGCTTCAGCTTCACCTGTGCTGTTTGCCCCTTTCGGCAGCCCTTTCCCATCCTTCAAGCCACAGGTCCTCCTCTACTTCCTCCATGAAAGAAATTTTTGCTGAAATATCAATCTCTCCCTTTTCTGAACCGCTGCTGACCTTATAGTCACTTCGGCATATTTTTTTTTCAAGCTCCATTGCCCACTAATTGTTTCCCGTCTGTTGGTTTTGTGTCCCGAGCCAGACCGAGTTCTTTGAGAGCAGAGTGTCTAATATAACTCTTGCATCTCCCATAATTTTGGGCTCACAGTAACTGTTCAATACTGCTGTATTGGTAAATCTATTGATTCATTCATTGATTGAGACCGATCCTGATACTGATTGCCGGAAATTTTTCCCAGGGCACCAAGGAGGTGCTAAAATCATCGTCCTGATAACAGCTGTAGTTGGAGACACATCCCAAAGAAAGAACTCTGGGGGAGCTTGGCCCCTCTCTTGCCCTTTGACCCCACCCTACTGAGATTGGGCCTTCTGCAAGAAAGATGCCCTGTGACATCCGGTTTTACGACAGCCCTGGAAAGCACCTCTGCTTTGGAAGCCACACACAGCACGTCTTGCGTCCCCAGCGCCTGAAACCACCGTTCCCCGGGAGGAGCCGAACACCCAGAGAGAAGCGAATGAGCTTCCCCCAGACCCCGTGTCCAGTCATATTTCCAGAGGTAATTTGACCCAAAGTCTGAATTGATTGTTCTTTATGTCAATCAAAAAGACATGAAGCAGGCTCTGGCTCTCACCAGGGTAGTCCAGCTAAGTCACAGCTCACAGAGCCAAAGGAAACATTCAACTGGGTTTCGAACTGAAGAGAGGGAGAGGCAAGCACACAAGAGATGTGCTTATCATTGGCAATCCAACCTCGAGGCCTAATTGATTTAGACCTCCAGCTGAGAATGAGTCGGCCTTCCAAGGGAGGAGGAGATGTCCTTGGCTTCCAGAGCTTTCTCATTAGCCCACCTCCCCTTCCTCCCCCCTTGCCGAGAGGCATCTGAGCTTCTGGATGGCTCCTTTTGAGTCTAGGTAGCAGGAACTAAGGAAATCTGCCCAGGCTCTGCTTAGCCCCACCAGCCTCACAGAACTCACATGCAGCCCTGGGCTTCGGTGTAAAACAAGGATCCCCCTTCCCACCTTCATCAGCGGTAGGACGGTCCCCCAGTCTTCAGATACTAAGGGGCCCACCCCCTCCTCACCCTCTACCGGGGGTGCTCGATGCTCATTCATTCCATCATTCACAAACAATTAGCAAGTGCTTTCTCAGGGGCAGGCACTGGAGACACAAAGCTAAGTGAGATCAGTGCCCCCCACCCCAGGCAGACAACAGACCACTGCAGGCAGGCTGGCATGGCCTGGAGGCAGGTGTGAACACAGCACTCTGTTCTCAGAGAAGCAACAGTGACTGATACCCCCTGGGGGGCAGGGTGTCCCGCTGGTGACTTTGTAGCTTGACCTTGAAAGGTGAGAGTGAGTTTTCTAGAAGAGGAGGGGTAGGTGTGGAGGAGAGAGGGGTGGGGCAGTAAGGGAAAGTATTCCTGGCAGAGGCCACATGTAAAAAAGAACAGAAATGGCAAATGTGGAGTGTGCAGAGAAGGTTCCTCAGGACGGGATTCCAGGTGGTGTGGCTGGAGAGACAGTGGAGGCTCTAGGCTTTACCCAGCAAAGTTAAGGAGTTCATCTATTCCTGTAGGCAGGAGGGGAGCAAAGCAGGTAATGGGAGAGAAGCACGAGCAAGCTAAGCTTCTTAGAAAGCTGATGGTCCCGAGAGAACCACCTGCCTGGGGAACTGGCATTGGAGGCATAGAGGACAGCTGGCGAGGCGGTGGTTGCAATTTTCTATAAAGAGATGATAAGGGCAGTGGAGTGGCAGTAGGGTGGGGAGGAAGGTGGACTGTTGGTATTTAGGAGGCCAAGTCTCCTTTGGTCAATGGTGTATCGGCAGGTGGCAGGGGCAGTGAGGAGCCAGGTGGTGGACAGTACCCAAGGCTCTGTCTTGGGCAGCTGGATGACCAGCAGTGCCATTAACAAAGACCGGGACTACAGGAGGAGGAGGAGCAGATGGGAAGACAATGGCTCACAGTTGGACACATAGACTCTGCGGCGTCTGTAGGAGATCCAGGAAGCTCTGTGCAACTGGAAGTTGGGATCCACATGGAGTGCTCAGAATGAAAGGTGAAGGCTGATGATGGAGTTTGTGGTAATAGCCCATGGGGAGGTAGGACGTGAAACCAGGGGAAAGTGAAGGGTAAGAGTAGACAAACAAGGACAAAACACTGGGGAAGATCAACATGGAGAGATTGCAAAGCCATGAGCCAAAGTTCCAGAAGCCAGAGGAGTGAGTTGCAAGGACAGGGAGATGGCCATGAGGAAGGACACAGAGAACTGCCGTACAGTGAGGACCGAAAACTGGACCGAGGCAGAAATCTGATGCATTTACATACCCAACACCCCTTTTCTTGCTTCCAGCACACTGATTTCCAAAAGGGTGACCCTGCAGCCTATTTTGTTCCAGCGGGTTGGACACTACCACCTTCACCTTCCTGAGTCCACAGATGGTCATAAGACCCAGGCTTGGCCAATCAGATGATCAGTATTTTCTGGCCACAGTGATTGGTTTAGGGGTAAGAACAGGCCACTGGAAGTTGATTCTGGGAGAAGTGTCCTTTCTATTGGGATTGCTATGCCAGGAGATACCTGCACACTGCTTCCAGATATCAGTTTGCCACCTCATGGGGAGGGCTGGCCTGGGAATGAAACCAACACAGAGAAGGAAGAGGGGGAGAGAGAGAGAGCGAGAGAGAGAGAGAGGGAGAGTTCTGTGGATATCATTGACCCTCTGGATCCAGTTATGCCTAGACTTTTTAGTTATTTGGGGCAACATGTTTGATTTTAAGCTTAAAGCCAACTTGAGTTGGATTCTATCACTTGCAATCGAAGGAGTCCTGATCCATACAAGGCTGCATGGCTAATGAGAGGCTGCAGGAGTAGTGCCTGAAGATGACTGCAGTCCAGCTCTGCCCTTGCACATAACACTGAATATCAGCAGGCCAGTGGTTATGGCCATGGGAAAAAAATACCTGTGAGCGTGAAAACACAATAATGTTCTTTACATTTTCCAAGGGGTGGGTCAGACAGGCCAGGCCTGGCCTGGCACATCACCTTGTTGTCCCTGTCAAGGGAGATGGTTAAGATGGAGGGTTGATTTATTTGAGTGCACATGTGTCAACATCATCCTGAAAAAAAGTGTGTACAGATACGCTTTGTTGGCATGTACTGTTACCAAAGAGGCATCTTCCTTGGCCTCAAAGACCAGAAGATCTGATGTTAGACATTGCTTGAGTCTTGACATTGACCAAGGATGGGCCCCTGGTGTGATGGGCCCAGGGTCCAGGGAGAGGAGAATTCTTTCCCAATGCCACGGACAAGCTAAAGGAAAGTCTGACTCCTGAGTCATGACAAGGAGGCAGGCATCTGACAAGCCTAGGTAGGAGGGAGTAGTGAGTGCTAAGGCAGCTTGAGGAGCAGAAGAATGCTGGTATGGCTGAAGACTGGCGTGCAAGGGCATAGAGAGGCTCACCATATCTCCGTCTATGTCATTCATCTTGGGTCTTGACTATCCCTATCCCCTGCTCCTTAATATATTTAGTCTCATCTTTCCATGAATCCATTCATCCATGCATCCATTCCACAAGCACGCATTGCACCAGACATTAGGTAGTGCTGTCTGGAAGAAAGAGCTCACCCGGCAGCAGTGGAGAGACTGGCAGGGCCCCCGAGGCAGAGAACACCCTAAGTGCCGAGGCCTGGACACAGAGAAGCTCGCCACTTGACTGCCAGGCCTCACCCCCATGAGCTCTCGACCCCGTTGACTGAGTGCAACACCAACATGAGAACAGCAGGAAATACTGACACATGCAAAAAAATTTTTTTAACGAATCCATGAGTCCATGAGAAATCAGATCTCTTCTAACACTATATTCTAATACAGCCAACTGGTAGCAGGGACCAGAGATTTAAGAGAAAGTGATGGGAGAAACTCTTAAAATGGAGGCCAGCCCATCAATTAGTTTCATTTTTTTTGCCAACCAAGAAAAGACCATCGTCGGTTAACATTGGTGATGGCCCGGCTTGGTTCAGCGGGAAAGGCACCTGTTTTCTGCTGAGCTCGGTCTGATAACGGCTGGTGTGGGCCAGGGGGAGCTGTTTCAGAACCTCAATCAGGCAGTGACATGATCAGATTTGTGCTTTGAAAAGGTCACTGCAGCTCCAGGGTAGAGGACGGACAGAGGGGAAGAGATGGTGACCGTCAGGAGGCTGTTGCGGAAACTCCCGTGATGAGAACAGAGTTTGAGGAGAGGTAGTGGGATCCCTGAATCCCTTGAGGGCCAGGTTTCTTCTGTTTCCTTGCCGAGCTCAGCCGCGGCTAGACTTTAAGAAATGCCTACTGAATGGAACAGTCTGGCATAGAAAGATAATGGAGTCTGGAAGAAACAAAATGTTGCCTTTCTCCAGGGTCTCTCTGCTTGGGAGGAGCATTGTGACAGAAGACAGACAGAGCTGAGGAATTTCCTGAGCTTGGGAACACTCAAGAATTTGAGGAGCTCTTTGGGGAGACAGAATGCAAAGCTGCTGTTTCCTGAATCTGGCCAGAACCCGCCTCTTATGTCAGATGTGTGACGATGAGACATTTTTTAGCCCTGGGAGCTTTTGCTGCTCATCTCGATAAAAGAATGACCATCGGCCCTCCTATAGGAGCTAGAAAGTCCAAAATAAAAAGGTACCCATTTGAGACTCTGACGCCGGGCTTCCACGCAAGGAGAGAACATTGTAGACCCATCTCGATTTCCAAGCAACAGAACAAGAATCCTGAAAGTGTCCTTGGGTGGTGTCTAGTTCCCACCACCATGCCCTCCACTTTGTGGAGTCTTCCAGAGGGAGCAGAGCCCATGTATGCTCAAATAAAGCACACCACCCATCAATGGAGCCCTTACTATTGCCGTCCTGGACAAAGGTTTCACGAGCCCTGTCTCACCAACACGTCACCAAAGGGTGCGAGTCTCGCAGTGCTCACCCATGTTCTCTAACCACTAAACTTGTCAGCACTGGAAAGCCTTCCCCTGCCATTGTCTGGCTGCAGCCAGGAAAGTCCATGTTTATGGTTCCCTTCAGCACTGATTAAGATGACAAAAAGACAATGAAACACTTGTCCCCAAAAGTGACTTTTTGGATCCATCAGCAAAATGTTAGAAAGTGGGTACAAAGCCCAAGAAACAGGACACCAAGGCACTTTAAGCTCAGGGAGTATTACAGAATCCTATCCCAGGCCAAGAATGAGTCACAATGAAAGCTTTTAAAACATAAAACCATCAACCTAGATTTCAATTCCAAGGAAACACATACTTGGCCACGAGGGAATGCTGTGAAAAAAAAAAAAAAAATCAGGCTTAAGCCACTTGACAGGAAAATAAAACAGCCAAGGAACATTCAAATAAAATGATTTACATCCTTCCTCTCCTCCCCTTCAATGTGGGTCAGGGCGCCCATGGACACCCTTGAGGCTGGTATGCACCCTCTCTGGGGTGCCCTTCTTTTCACTTAACACTATTTCATGTGCACAGTACCAGGCCTGGACTTGGCTGGGCTACAGCTGCACGGGGCTGCCTCTGGGTTGCTATGCCAATCTCGCGGATTCCTCACTATTTCCCTGCTGTTGGGGTGGCTGTTTGGGGAATACAAGGATTTTTTTCTTCCATTATTTATGTGTGCAAGCACTGTTCATTTCTTGCAAAGAAATGGAAGCTTGATTGATTTCCTAAATGCAAGAATGAGATTGTCCCACAATAAATATTTAAGACTGACCAGGAAGGGCTACCACCATCTGCTGAAACACAAGCCCAGGAATTAGTTTGCTAAGCTTTCCAAGCAGAGGGAATGAATGAATAACCAACCTCTACAATATTTGCTCAGCACCTGATAGTTTACAAAGCGTTTTCACTTATCTCATTTGATCTTCACAATAGCCCCAGAGAGGGAGGCAGGGCTCGGATTACAAGAATTATTAAAACCCCACATTTTTTCTCTTTCTTAACAGATAAGGGGCTCCACAGGCTCAAAGTCAGTTGAGGGAAGTCAGATAGCTTGGGAACTAAATCTCGAGTGTCTAATTCGTCCATGCACACATTTAACATCTATGTGGAACCTGTTCCAAGCCCAGTGATCTGGCAGTGGGTACAAAGATGAATAAAACACCATCCCTGCATTGGAGGAAGATCACGTTATAGCCTGGGGGAAAGAACCAGAAGTAAACAAGGCACTGCTGAGTGCTCAAGAGAAAGGAATAAAGTGTGGACAGCATTTTCTAGCCTTATGCTCTTATTTACAAATACCTGTCCTCGGAAGCAGGGAAGAGGGGGCCTTGACAGTGTGGTTAAAATCAGATCTCACTGGGGGGATCGGAGGCACTGTGGGAAGAGAAGTCTCCTTCATTCGGCACAAATATTTCCTGGGGGGCTGGGCCAAGCCCAGAGGTCCACACACAGGGTCCCCGAATTTCCCTCCACGGCATTTTGTCGGGGTCTCTGCCTTTACAGGGACTTCTCTCCACCTTCCTGCAGGCCCCCTGCAGTTACACCCAGCAGCGACAACCAGGCTGCTGGGGTTTTCAGAGCATCTTCCACTGCCCAGGAAAAGCCTCCCAACCAGCGCCCCTTTGTCCGCGTGTCTCTCCCGACTCCGCCAGCTCTGGAAGCGATTGCCCCTTCCTGGAGATTAACCCGCCCTGCCGAGCTTTCTGGCTCTCTTTTTCTTTTTTAAAATGTATTTTGATATTTGCCCCCAAAATATTTTACAAATTCATATTTAGTTACACGGCCAATGGACAGAAAGAAACATTCTCCTTTAGAAAAAGAAGAATGTGTTCTGTCACCGGCGATTTCGCGGGACCCCCACGCGGCACCCGGGTCTGCCGGCCCTTCCCACCTCGTGGAGCCGCTATCGCTGCATCTGCGGCTCGTCGCCCGCGCGGGCCAGGGAGCTGTTTGCGAGCCGCCGACACCGGCTTTGCGTTTCGTTTTGTCTGACTTTCCTTTGCAAACCCAGTACTTAGCACCCGGGAAACGCCTGGAAAACATACACGTGTGTGTAAAGTTTAATTCGGAGACAAACGCATGAACGAGGCGGCTGCAGAATGCGTCCAGATTCTCCGGGGCGATTCTCCTCCCTTCCGTGCCCTGCCTCGCAGCCCCGCGGGGAAGGGGGGCCCGTTCGTGCCTCGGGCCCTGGCCCCGGGGAAGCGTCGCGGCGCCGTGGCCCGACCCCGACCCAGGCCTCTCTGAGCTCCGGCCCCGCGGCGCCCGCGGCCGCTGGAAGCCGGACGCCGAGGACAGCCACGGTCTCCCCCGCCGGGACCCGCCGCCCCGCGCCGCCTCTCGGGCTGCCCGGCTGCCCCGGCCCGCAGGGAACCAGGACTGGGGGCCCCCAGCCTGGCGGGCGCGGGGCGCACGGGGGCCCACCCGGCAGGGGAAAGTTGTGTTGTTTTTTGGGGGGAGGGTGTCAAAGTTTTGGGGGGAACTTTTCCTCCACTTGGGATTCCACAACCCTGCAGTGCCCCCTACAGAAAGTGGCAGCTGGGGCGGGCGGGCGCCCCTGACCCCCCACTGCCGCCGGCGGCGCGGGAGGCCGCGGCCCAGCGCGCTCTTCCCTTTTTTTCCCTGTTGTTTTCTCGGATAAATCTTTTTTCAGAGCAGGAAAAAAAAAAAAAAAGAAGAAGCATTGCCGCGCGCGGGCGGCCGCCTGCAGTGGCGCGTGCCGGGCCTCCAGAGGCCTCCGGAGGCGGTCGCCGCCAACTTTCCTCCAGTCGCCGGGTGCCGCGTGCTCGCCGAACTTGGACTCTGCAGGAGCCCAAATTTGCCTGCCGTGCCACTTCCACTCTAGCTGGAGGCGCCGGCGCCTGGCACGAGCGGCCGCCCGGGGCCCACGCTTCCGAGGCTCGGGCCGCGCCGCCCGCCTGCCCCTGGGCCCACTTGGGGAGGGAAGACGGGGCGCTACGAGAGCGCCCCGGGGCAGAGGGGCAGGCAGCTCCCGCGCCCGGAACGTTGCGAGCAGGGCTTGTGAGTGTCGCAGGGGGGCACTCGCGAGAGACGGACAGGAAGAGGGCCAGGGGGGACTCCAGAACCCGGGACCGCAGCACGGAAACGGCCCGGGGCAGAGCTGCAGCCAGATCCCGGGATGGAGGGAGCCGGACAAGAGGAGTGAGGAGGCCGGGAGGCCGGCCCTGCTGCCCTCCTGGAGGCCGGCAGCCTGCTAGCAGTGGAGGAGCAGGCCGCCCAGGACGGGGAGGGGTCAGGAGGTCGAGCCCAGGCCTTAGCAGGCTCAGCCACAACCCAAGAAGGGGACACCAGGCGCCCTGGAGCTCGGGGCTCAGGCCTGGCCGCGGGGGCCTCGGCGGGCCTAGGCCAGGCCCCTGGTGGGGAAACTGAGTCAAGGCCAGACCTGAGGGCACGGCCTAGACGCTCCAGAGTCACGTTAGGGGTAGGGGGCAAAGATCCTTAGGGGTCTCAGGGACTAAGGGGGGTAGGGGGCTTCAGGGCCTCCCAGTCCAGAGCTGGATTGGCGAGTTAGACGCTTGTAGATCCAAGGTTGGATTGGGGTGGGGGTTCTGGGACGTTAGCTCGCAACGCAAGGATTGGGGGGATTTAAGTGCTTAGAGATCGAAGTTAGGCCTGGGTAGGGGGAGTCAGACAATTGGAAAGCCTAGGTGGTTATTTGGGGAGGGGTCTTTGCGCCTGGGCGAAGCGCAAAGCTGCGCCTTTTTGGCTCCAGGCTTGAGGCCTTGTCAAGAGAGGCTTCTGTGAAGGGTAGGCCGGCTAGGCCAGGCCAAGAAAAAGAAAAGTGAATAAATCAGGATTCTAAGTGGGCGGGGGGCCCCTGAGAGGGGGGTCACAAAGGGTGAGACATGGCCACCAGGCGTTTAACCGACGCTTTCTTGTTGTTGCGGAATAATTCCATCCAAAACCGGCAGCTGTTAGCCGAGCAAGTGAGTAGTCACACCACCTCCAGCCCTCTGCATTCACGTAGCATTGCTGCGGTGAGTCTCCCGGCGGCCTCTCCTACACACGCACCGTGTGCACTGCGGCTCTGCCTGTCTGTCTGTCTCTGTCTGTCTCTCTCTGTTTAAAAAAAAAGAAGATAAGAATACTAAGAATTATATGGAAATGCAAGGCCTCTTGGCCAGGGTCTGGGGGCATCTATAACCCCGGATGGGGAAAAACCAGTATTAGGCCCCTGCTCCACCCCTGCTTTGCCCTCTCTCCTCACTTCCGCAGCCCTCCCCCTTCCCCGTCGTCACTGCACGACAGGCTGCCTCCAATTTACATATGTTTTAACACTAAGATTTGGAAGTGTTGAGCCTTTCTGAAGCCGCCTTTTTGTTTCGTTCTGTTTTTTGCCCCACCCCCCACCCCCACTGCCCTACTGGGCCTCACTTGGTCCTGAGGGCAGGGTTACGGGGCAGCCGACCCAAATCCTTGCAAATGATTGCCTCCCTCCCCCAAATGAGGAAGGAGTTGTGTTTTTTTCCGACCGTTTTCTTTCAATGGCCTCACAGCCCTCTGTGTGGCTGTGTTCCCTATGAATAATTGCTTCACTGTCTTTCCTGGGGGCTCATGTTTGGGAAACCGTAAGGTGTTAGGCCCTTCAGTTTTCCATTTCCCAGACAGGAAATTAAGCTTGCCCCTCCATTCGAAATTTTTTTTTTTTCAAATCATGGTGTGTATGTGAAAATTAACCCCCCAAATAGCACATATTTTTTGTTTGTTTGTTTGTTCTTTAATTAACCTGAATCATTAGCCCAGCAAGTAGTTTTGTAGGGTGGAACTGGGCAGAATTCTGATGTTTTTGTTTCTGAGGGGGGCTCCTTCCCCCTTGGAGTTTCAGTTTCCTGCTGTTAGATGAGGGGTGGGTTTGAATGATCTGTAGAAGATAATGCATATTAGCTCTGTGATATCCTGAATTGTAGAGTGAAGTTGTGGAGCTAGTAATAGGGGGAACACAGGCAAGGTTTGAATAGAAGCAGCCTTGGAGCATGAAGAAATAAACTCATCCCAAGACCAGATCTTTGGAGATTATACTTGATAGATACAGCTTCGGGAATCTCACACTTATTTCACCTCTCAGGGACTGAATTGCCCTGATTTATTTTTCTTCATGATTTTATCTACCTAAATGTTTCAGAAAAATTATGTCATGTGTCTTGATTATTGACAGAGGGTCTCTACAAAGACAGTCTTTCACTAAGTCACATATGGAAAATGTCTTTGGCTGTATTGTATTATTCATAAAGAAAAGCTATTTTAAGCCAATGTGAGCAGTTTCAGGAATAAAATTAAGTAATCTCAGTGCAAAAAACAGGGACAGAGTGTGTTACGGTTTTTACTTAGTTAAGAATTTGAAGGCTTTATATATTTATAGACTGAAAGAAATGATATTATACGAAAAAAAAAGTGTAAAAATGTCTGTTAACACGGAAATGGGCTAATTCCACTGCCAATTTTGGGAAGAATAGCCTGTAATAAGCCAAGAAATAGAGGATAGAAATTGAATGAGTAAAATTCCTCAATGGAATTTTAGTTTTGTTAAATAAGAAGGAAGAACTACATGTTCCTTAAATGGCTTGATGTTTTTGGTACCTCATGGGAGAAAGAACAATTAAACTCACAGCAATGTTTCTAAGGGCTATCCGTTTTGATTGAAAATACAGTGTTTGCTTTTAAAATTTTAATTACATTAGGTTCAAAACTCACTTTTTTTTTTTCAAATCAAGTCAGACCGTTTGAAAACCTGATGTCCAAGCTGCGCAGCTTTTTGAAAGTGCATCTCTAAGTCAGATCGCTTTTTACAATGGTTTTCTGTTAGACAACTTAAAATACATAAAGTAATCAAAGAATTAAAAATGGATAGCTAAATAATAGTTTGGAAAAACAGATATATCAGAAATGTACAAATACATTTAACAGTTTCTTGAAAACAGATTTCTAAATCAAACCATTTAAAAATAGATATGCTTAAGTCAGAACATTAAAAATATTTTCTATATAAGACATACCATTTTAAATATTGCATATTTATATTAGTCTCACCATTTAAAATTTCAATTCATTAAAAAATGATCAGGTCATTGAAAATATCTTTGTAGTCAATTCAGTCTATCTAAAAAAATATATTTTGCCATCAAAGATAGTTTGCCTAGGTTAGAATTGAAAAAGAAAACACACACTTACCTACATTCCTTAAGAACATGAGATATGTCATAAAATTCTAAAACCACATTTAGCTGAAGAATTCAGGGGTGAAGATTATCTTCAATTTATTTACATGTGGGTCTCCAGAAACCCTTTCTACCCACACACATACACACAGATGATCAAATACTGTAAGATTTAACATGTCTAAGTAGAAATAAAATTTTTTCAACTTCTCTGAAAGTTGGGAGAGCCTTATAAAAAACGTTTTGGGTAGAAAGTCATGTCTAAGATCCAATTTTTAAAAACTATGGAATAACTCTTGCAATGTTTTTCATTGCATATCTAGTTCATAAAAATGTAAAAACTTCATCTTTAAGGAATAAATTTTAAAAACCATGTATCACATCAAACAAAACTCTTATCTTTCAGATTTGAATATGGACTTGGTATTAGATGATATTAAGAAAATGTTAATTAAATCAACTATAATTTAATTAAATTTGTTAATTTTGTTAGACCCACTGAAATGTTTAGGGATTAAATGTCATGATGTCTGTAACTTACGTTAAATGCGTAGCAAAAGAAAGAAGCAAATAAGGCAAAATGTGATAGATATGTGAAGAGACATACCATTTTCCTCACTTTTCTGTATGCTTGAAAATTTAGAAATAAAAGTTTAAAAGAAATGTATGTCATAATAAAAACATGAGGAAACACTTAAAAAGAGATAATTTATAAATACACATATATGTATAATTCAGGTAACTAAAAAGGAAGTAACTAAACCTGAGGTTTTAACTTAAATCATAACCTGAAACTTTAAGTTCCTAAGTAGAAGAAAAAGCTGTAGAAACTGACTTTGCTGTGAATGTGTATTTGTTCTCTCTCACCCAACTAAAAACAAATCATCCCTAAAGTAATAGATTTAAAAAAAAATTCCAACTTGAATTTTCACATCCTTATTTGAGGAAAAAGCTGTGGAAATTGATTGCAAAGTAGTGTGTGCGTATGTTGAGGGTTGGGGGGTGGTGTTATCTCACACACCTCAAAACAAAGCACACCTAAAATCTTACCATTCAAAAATTTTAAATCGGGAGGCGGGTGTGGCTCCATCGATGGAGCCCCCGTTTACCATATGGGAGGCCCGGGTTCGCTTCCCGGGGCCTCCTTGTGAGGGCAGGCTGGTCCGCGCTGCGCGGTGGGCTGATGCAGCAACCTCACGGCAGGAAGCGGGTGTGGCGCAATGGATAGAGCACCCGTTTACCATATGAGAGGCCCCGAGTTCGCTTCCCGGCGCCTCCTTGTGAGGGCAGGCCGGCTCGCGGGGCGCGGTGGGCTGATGCAGCAAGACCTCACAGCAAGGGGGAGATAAGCAGACACAGAGAAGACACGCAGCGAATGGACACAGCAGCACAAGCAGCAAGGGGGGATAAATAAATAAATAAATCTTAAAAAAAATTTTTTTTTTAAATCTGCGTTGTGCGTATCCTATTTTGAGGAAAAAACTAAAAGTTGGTTAGGAGAGTAGGAGTGGGATGTGCCAAGGTAAAATGGGTCTGCGCATCAGTCAGGCAGAGGTGTCACAGCCAAGCAGGAGTTTGAGGAGGATGTGCAGTGCCGAAGGAAAAGTCCTAAGGGCCGGGAGGAGCCTAGAGGTCATGTGGCCCAGCCTCCCCGTCTGCCAGCCCTCTCTGGCCCTCATGCCTGCCTCGCCCGGCCACGTTCCGTGGTGGAGATAGAAAATTCCACCTCTTTTACTAAGAGCTTTGCCTGCATTAATCCCCTGTGTCCTAAGTATGTCTGTCTTCCCGCCGGTGGCCCTAGTTCTGCCTTTTAGGGTCTCTGATACAGGAAATCCATTCCTGCTCTGTGATAACCTCACAGCCTTGTTCCCCTGAGCCTTTTCTAGGCTCCGCAATCCCCGTCATATAGTATGGCCAAGAGTTTTTTCCCTGTGAATGATGTCTAGTTTTTCTGTATCGTTTTAAAATTGCATCACCCAGAACTGAGCACAATTCTGCTTAATTGTGTCTCTGGTTGTGTTAATATTAGTGAAACTTGTTAAAAACAGACTGGGGTTTGATCCTAGACTGTCAGTAACATCCAGTGGTCATTTCCCAGGCTCTCGATGTCGCCTCCATTTTGTGCACCCGTCACGGCTGTGCCTCAAGGCAGCATGAAATAAAGGAAAGAGCACTGGACTCTTCCTCTGGGGATTTAGCTCCCACTCTGCTGCTGACCTGGAGTGTGTCTTTAGGCAAGGCTTTAGTCTCTTCGGATATCTTTTGCCTCATTTGTAAATTGAGGGGTTTGAATTAAGTCATTTCTAGTAGCCGTATCAATTCAACATTGTGTTCTCAGGTTGTTTTAGTGCGTTGTTTCTCCTGACCAAGGTGCATAGCCACTTAGCCTTAACTTTAATTTGGAAAGAGAAACCCACAGTCACCCACATTGTTGTGGCTTTTGGCCCTGCGATACTGTCAGAAATCCTTAGAAGTAGCCTAATCCTGGGCAAAAGTAACTTTGACATTACATCAGCCGAGCACAGGTTTTAAGGCGGTTTCTCATCTTTGGTTAAAAAGCTGAAAATTTACGAATAGAAAACCTCTGGAAACTATTTTTTTAAGTCTTAAATGAGTGACTGAAAAGTAGATGGTTTGATACTCCCTTCTGATGAGCTGAGATGTGCCTTGTGCGATTTCCTTGGGTCTCCTGGAGTGGCTCTAGCATCGCAGCTGGAGCCCCAGTGTTGGTGTTTACTGCCTAATCTATACTCCGCTTCAGAGTCACGCGTAATCGATAAATGGAGGCTCCAGTTCATTGATCTTAGATTAGTTTGAAACTAGCACATTATTTTTTAATAAAACGTGGTGTGTTTTAGGGCAAAAAAGAAAGGGAAGGACTAACTGGTTATAAGAAACCTGAGGCCCTTACTCAGTCCTGACTGTAACGTTAGCTGAAACGTGTGGCGCGCTCACTGTGTGCTCAGCCTCTCCACACGTGCGCTCAGGCTGCGTGCTGGCTCTCCTGACAGACGAGGAAACTGAGGCCTAGAGGACTTGGTAACTTTGCCCAGTGTCGCTCTCTAGACTGGGGGGGCCTGGGATTGGAACCCACGCCACTAAGAGTCCAGAGCTCTGGGTTAACCTACTGGTCACACTGCCTGGCTGCATTTGCCAGGAATTGTGGAGCAGGTCCTGGAAAATGGAAGGACCTGTTGTTTAAACTTTATTTTTCCCCCTTGCAATAGGATAGCATTTTTCTCTATCTCACTTTACAACCTTACACAGTCCATTTTAACTTGCTTATTGAAAGTGAAGTTTTAGCCCAGGCTGAGTGGGCTGGAAAATTTGTTCTCTGCCTTTAGAATCCAAGTATGAAATCATTGTATATTTCTCTTTAGATCTATTTGCTTTTCTGCTTCTAAAGATTCCATTTGAGCAGTGAGGCTTACTTGAGAATAAGGGTACTTTGTTGGATAAAAGCGAAGCAAACTTTTATTTTGGCAGCAACGGAAATAAAGTAAACATCACTATAGCATAGACCTGTATTTCCAACTCATTTTGCTCAACTTTTCCAGACTTCCTGAGTAAACACAGATGGGTTTCCACTTATTTTTCAGTTTTATATAGAACGTTCTTTAGACTATAAATTCCACATGCTACTTGGAGTTTTCAATATTTGCTTGATTGCATGCCATTGGCAGGTCAAAAAACCTCCTTTTAGACGTTATAAAGATTGAGAAGGTGATGATGTGTAGTAATGTGTTTTCATCTGGCTACATTTTGGTCTTTCCTGATGGTAATTCTAAATGTTTTAATTCAGGTTGTGACTAATTTTTCTGGTAATTTGATGGCAGGGGGAGTTTTGAAAGCGTTCTATTTTAAGTAGCAAAATGAGGGGTTCCTTGCAAAGATGACCTTCTTAATTTAATTCCTGATGTGGTGTGGTCGTAATGCCTGTCACAAGTAATTCCCTGAAGTGTTAATAAAATAAGAGGGGCAGGAGGGCAGAGCAGAAGGAGGCCTGGACGCCTGGGTCTGACCCCATCTCCCGTTTACCAGCTCTGTGACTTCGGGCAGGGCATTGGTTTATACATGCCGAAGCTGAGTTTTCTTATTTGTGAGAAAGAGCTCTTTCTAATCATAGCGTGCCGTGATTCTGATTTCCCCTCTTAGCAGCTGATGCTCGGAGAAACCAAAAGATCAGGATGTGTGCTCGGTTAGCAGGACAAGAGGACGGGCTCTTGTGCAGCACAGATTTTAACCCTGGTTGGCAGTAATACTTTGCTCAAAGATTAAACGCCAAGCAGCCGCTGCGGAGCGGGAAGAAATTGTGCAGATTAAGATAGTGAAGTTAGGGCTTTCGCCTTGTGCCTCTTTTATTAATAAAATACTTTAATGCCCCCTTGCTGAAAGTCTTAAGCTTTAAAAAAAAAAAAAAAGACAAAAAAAATTTCCTTTTGAAAAGTAAAAGATAATTAGATCAGATATCCATTTGACACTGTCTTCTCTTTTAATGTCTTCTAGTACTATTATTGTGGCAGGGTATGTATATAAATATAGTTCCCTTTTTCTCTAATAGCAAAGGGTAGAAAAAATGAAGAGGACTTCAGCTTTCTATACTGTCATCTAATTTAATTTTTATATGGAAGACTGTTTGATTACATTTTCATTGCTGTCATTATTTAATAAAATTTTGGCCCTGATAAACCAGTTTCATCTGCACTATTAATTTCTAAAGAAGGAAGTTATGGTTTTTTATTTTCTAAATTTACTGCTAAGTATAAAAATATCAACACAGTTGGTTATTGAAATTCACCACTAATTATTTCAGTGATCAATACCATAAAAAGGAGGGGAGAGACATAGTTGTTTAGATTATTTATCATTAGTAAATGTCTGTTCAGACATAGAGTTCCATGTTGATCTAGAAAAAAATCTTTAGTTTTAAGTTGAAACTTAATCCTCTGGTTGTCGGGGCTGCTGCTTCTCCATTCCCTTTAAAAAGAAAAAGAACTCTTTCCCCTTTGTTTTGTTTTGTTTGCTTGCTTTTATAATAGCTTTATAAATAACTGTGTGCTTTCTAGACTACTAATATATGCCAAGCAAATGGTAAGAGTTTTTTCTTTTATTTTACCACCTGTGTCTCTCTCCTGGGAAGAGTGGTTTTCAGCTCTCTATTACCACAGATAAAGCCGTGTCTGCGGGATTTAATTTGTATAGACCTTACATATGTGGTCTCTCAAATATTATCTGAATACCATAGAGGATTTTTGTGGGTTGTCCATTTTTAAATTATTATGCATTTACAGGGCTGATTTATGTGTTAAAGTATACATTTCTTTTGCACAGTAAATTTACAGTTCAGCTTTGCTCTCATATTTTATCTCCCTAAGGGAAATTTATGAAATGGTATTGTATATGATATTTGATGTTTATGAAATGGATTAACATTATATTTTAGTGAAACTCAAGCAAGTGTTTTGTTTCTATTGTATTTTAATTTTTACAACTACTTGTTGTTTGTTTCTTATCTCTTTTGTTAAAACAACCACGGTATATAAAAATGAAAACATATATTGAAATAGCTTTGGGTTTTTTTTGTTGTTGTCGTTTTTTAAGTGAGAAACAAAGTGGGACATTTTTTAAAATGCCTTAATCTGTAGATCTTTATTTTTTGTCAACTTACTTAAAATCCCATTGTTTTCTGACCTGACTATTCCTTCTCTGTCTGTCTGTCCCCTCCTCCTTTCTTTTTGCTACCCCTAACTGGATGGGACTGATGGGAACAACCTATTTCTTCAGGAGCTGGACGAGGTATTGTGTTTTGAATATTTTTTTGTGTTAGGTAATTTTAGTTTTTAAAATTATACCTGTCTTGGGTCATATATAAAATGCTAATAACTTAATCATATTTTAGCTTTTATTTTGATTACTTATTCTCGTGTTTAACACGTCAGTACTTAGCATGTGTTTAATATATTTTTTATATCATGTGAATTGATGTTTTAGTAGGGCTTAAGAATATTTTTTTCCAACTCTTGGGAAAGTGTCTCAACTTTGGAAGTGTAAAGGTTGAACATTTTCTCGCACTTGAAATAAGCCAGATTGGTTTTGGGTTTATGTCTGTGACTTTGTTGATACCTGCAAAATGTGTGATGGTGTCCCTCAGGCAGCACGCACAGGCCGTGACGCCTGTTGACAGCCTGTGTCAGGGACGTGAGGCTGGCG
The DNA here is from genome assembly GCA_029593785.1 of Cabassous unicinctus. Taxonomy (NCBI): domain Eukaryota; kingdom Metazoa; phylum Chordata; class Mammalia; order Cingulata; family Chlamyphoridae; genus Cabassous; species Cabassous unicinctus. The sequence continues at coordinate 15,987 of JAQZBX010011593.1, read as the reverse complement.
TGCAGCGGGTGGCACTCGTGCGTGCTGCTGAGCGCATCCTCTGTGGCCCCCGGTCCTGCCCCCCTCCTGGCAGCAGGCTTCTGGCCTTTTCATTACACATTAGCATCTTGCCCAGAAGGTGGAGGGAGCCGGTAGTCACAGCACTTTATTCCAGTAGCTCTGATAAAAGCGATGAGGGGAAAGGAGCTTAAACCTGCTCCGTTGTTACTGCTCCTGTGTTTCTCTTGTCTGTTTCAGAGATGAAGGGGTCTAAATACTTTTCCTGAGGGTAGAGCTTTTCAAAAGAGGATTGGCTGCGTGCATCCTGTGGGTCTGTTTTGTTTTGTTTGTTTTAATTCAGGAGTATGAACTGTGAGGTGGGATTAGGGTCAGTGTCTTCCAAACCCAAGGGGGTTCCTAACCAGTGGACTGAGAGCTGCCTGTAAGTTCTAAAAACCTTAACTAGTTGATAATAGCAATAGACTGGGCCCAGCCTAACTGTCCTTCCTTGGGACTGATTGAACACATCTGCACCATCTCTGTAATGTTCTCCAGCCGCTGGAAAGAGTGAAGTCCATCTCCAGGGCTATAATAGAATGAGCTCCCAGAGGCACCGTGGCGTGGGAAGCAAGCTGGATGCAAACTGGTGTGGATAATGTGATTCCCACTTCCTTTTTTATTTCTTTTCTCTCAGAAAAATAACTCACATTTATGCTTGTGTATGCTAAGAACATTTCTGAAAAGATACACAAGAAATTAATAATGGTGGACGTCTCTCAAAAAAAAGTCTGGGGTGGGGGAGAAACTTTTTTATTGCAAAGCCTTTTCTTAGGTTGAATATATATTTTTTAAGCCCTGTGCATCTGTAGCTTTTATCTTTTTAAAAAAAATGGTATTTAAAAACAAGCCCTTAGCTGGTAACCTTTGGAGCTAGGTGCCTTGGCTCAGGAACCTCACTGTCAGCACCCAGCCTGGTCAGAGGTGCTCTGGGGAGAGGAGAAATCACTGCAGCACACAAACAGGGAAGTCAAGGGGCTCCGGGGACAGTTGACTGGATTTGTTGACCAAACTCCAAAATGTTTTAAGCCTTGGGGGCTTTCTAGCCTCTCCTACTTCCTTTTCAGGCAGCCAGTTCCAGAAGCTGGCTGCCCACTGTATGAACGAGTAGCCCCTTTTGCTTTTCTCATACTTAGCCTCGGGGTTTTTAAAAGGGGGAGCCACATTCTGTTGTCAGAGACTCCTTAGACAAGCCACATTCCCCTCACATACACCTCACATGCTGTTAGAAATGTGAGTGTCATCTCCCTGAACTCAAAGTCCCCTTGAGTATTTCAAGCACCCTTTTTGTCCTTTGTCCAGCACCATTCTATTTTTCACCAAGTACCTCTTCCAGAATTGTACATGTATTTTACTTACCAGCCCCTCCTTCACTCATTCATTCCACCCATTTATTGTTGACTCTGTCATTCAGTGAATAATAATTATGTATTGACTACTACAGAGTGCCAAGGAACTAAGCTAGGAGCTGGGGATGGAGGTGGGAGTGGCGCCTAATGGGTTGCTACCCTGAGGCTGCAGTAGGGCTTTGGTAGCAGATTTAGTGCCTCCCAGCTGCCCCATCTGGGCTCATTGGAAGCCTGCCTCTTGGTAGTTGAGCCCCAAGCCATCTTCCCTGGCTGCCTCCCTCAAGCTTCCCAGAGCAGAGTAGTTGATGGCTTCCTGCCATGTGTCCACATGTGTCTGTCATTCTCCTCCTCAAACCTGAGCAGTAAACCCTGCACCCTCCAAGGTGCCGCTCTTCATGCTTCTCCAAAGGAAGATGTTCTTGGAGGAGGAAGCCCACCCACTCACTGTTCATTCCTCCATCTCATTTGTTTTCTGTCTAATCCACTCCCCCTACCCTTTGACAACATAATCTTCCAAATTGTTGTTTTTTTAAATTCCAAATAGGAACTGTAAAAAAAAAAAACAAAAACTACAAGATATAAATGTCAAGCAGTACACAAGCTACAAAACCATATAGAATGGGGAATGCAGGGTCACCTGGCAGGATAGGGGGGAGTCCACAGGCCTGGGTTGGAATTCCAGCTCTACCACTTACACTAGTGTCCATGTTTGCAAAGTAGGGGTCAGTGCCCCTCTGAGGGATTGTTGTTTTGACATCAGTCGAAGTGCTTAGATTATTACTGACAGAAGACAGGTAGTTATTGCTCCCGATTTTTTTTTTTTTTTTAAGGATTGTATATATTAGTTAAGAAAAAAGGAAAATTGGTGGAACTAGCAACATTTATATCTGGATGGTGTGATTCTCAGCTTTTAAAATTTTATGTATTATTTACTTTTTTGTATATTTAAATATATATTTTGAACATTTATTAATTTCATAATCAGAAAGAATAAGCATTATTTTAAAGTGATCACAGGTTCAAGAGAATGTAGTGCTGACATTTCCCTGCTTCTCTTACCCTCGAGCTTATTCACTCCTCAAAAAACTCGATTTCCTAAGCTGCTCTTCCACTAGAGAAGTCACCTGCTCCCCTACCTCATCCATGCCCCATGGTCATCTCACGTGGGAATGAGAGCTGCCAGGCTGAAGTTGTCATTGTCCCTCTGGACTTCTTAAATGTTCATTGCCTCAGACAATCCAGAATTGTCAGTGTTGTTTCTTACTACCAACCCATTATCGCCAGGCTTAGTTTATTTTTTTAGATGGTGAAGGCTGGGGAGTGTGACTCACTCTTTCAGTCTCTACAGAGGCTTTGCCATTTCCTTAATCTTATAATACATTAAATCAGTCTTCCCGTAACAGCAGGGTTTTATAAGAGTAGGAAAGCCATATACTTGGAACAGAAAGATTTATAGGTAAGAGAGAGAAAGAGGATATGTATGTGTGAGAGAGGTGTGTGTGTGTGTGTGTGTGTGTGTGTGTGTGTGTGTGATGAAGAATTTGTCCATACTGCTTGGCATTCTTAAAAGAATACCAATGTCTAAATAATATGAATGACTAAAATGGATCAGGGGTAAAAGATAACTTCAGTGAGACGAGCGAGACAGCTCTTTGGCTGTGCAGCTTTGGGCATCTGTTAGGAAGCTGAGCTAGATGGCTGTGAGTTAGGACAGGCACAGCCCCATCGTTCTAGGAGGGCAGAGCTACAAATCAAAGAGAAGAATTCTTAAATTCTTGATCCTCATAACTACAAGTTTCGTAAGCAATTATCTTATTTACAGATATGGAAAGTTTTAATGTCAGAAGCACAGGCTCATTGAAGAAAAACTTTAAGAGCCAACATCATCTATTTGGAGGGGGTTGCACAGTTGAAATTCTGCAGGGATAAGGAATAAGAAATCACGAGTTTTAAAAAGATCTGTATTGAATAGAGTGGCAACTTGAAAACTGATTTATACTAGATCTTAAAAATGCATACGAAAACATGTTTTCAAATGGGAAGTAAGATTTCTGAATTTGAAAGTGTGATTATTTTGCACTTAAAAGATATTTTTATGTTCATATTTGTTTCCATTTCAAGTAGTTGACATTTATCTTTGATTACGTTTTCCCTTTCCAGAAGAGCGGTCTTTTGTTTTTAATAGTATACACTGCGATACAGATTACAAATCTCTACCATTAAAAGAACTAACTGAAACATGTTCTCAATAGGGCTGCATTTCTTTATCCCAATGAGCTATTACTACAGACTGTGTCATGAGGGCTACAAATTATTCCCTATTTTAAGTTTGTAGTCCCAAAGGATCAGCGTTATTTTCCTGGCAAAATCCTGATGTGGTGTGGGGAAAGCTAATACCAGATAGATGGGCTGATACCTGCCTCTCAGGTAGGATCTCCTAATTAGTGAACTTCCTGAGTTCTCTTAAAAGAGTGTGTTCTCCCCAATTTCTATTCATATGCAGTTTTTTGGGGAACACATTTATTTGTGTGAAAGCAAATACTGCTTAAAATAGTTGAATGAATTCAACTGACTTCCTCAGTGGTTTATAATTTCTCATTTGTTTCAGATAAATTGGAACTAATCACAATGCAGATAAATGTAGATAGTCACAGAGAGATACTCTGTGTGTGTGTGTATATATATATATATATATATATAAATTTATAAGTTTAATATGTACTTGTAAAAAGTAAAAACAGTACAAAATAAGATCATGAGTTTAAAAACTATAAAGTCACTACAAATAAAACAAATTATTACTCTATTAAAATATGGTATAGTAATAAAATGTGGATAATCTGGCATAGTGGAAATTCCATTATGAGCCATGAAGAGGTGCCTTAGGAATTTTAGGTTTTGCATTGTGTGAGTTGCGAATCACCTGCAGTGAGCTGGGTGTGTGTGTGTGTGCCCCTCTGTAGCCTCCACGGAGCTGCACCTACCCCCCCATGACTGTGCGGTGGGATTCCTGAGGACTAAATAGCAGTGCCTCTGATTGTCTGCAGACAGGCCCCCTTCTGCGCCTGTTCCATAGAGGAAGAGGCACATTCCTCGTGTACATCCACAGATGGTCAGCAAGAAGGGCTGCTTTTTGTTGACACTCTGTTCTCAACTGGAGCCTATCCTGTAGTCCCGGGTGCAGCTTGTGGGGAATGGATCAAAGGGATGTGTTTCGTCCTTGTAGTTTTAATCTGGTGGTCAATTGTCTTTATTTTCTTAGTAAATTGCAATTATATTTCATGGACCTTCCCGAGTGATTGGCAGCTTGCTGAGCGGACAGGGCTACTGGAGTCACCTAATAGCTTTGTGACCTTGGGCAAGCTACTTCACTTTTCTTAGTTCCAGTGTCCTCATTTTATGGGTTGGAATCCGAATTCCTAGCTCACCTAGTTTTTGTGAGGAGTGAAGTCAAATCCTCTTAGTTAACTCTTACAAACAAACAAGCCAGAGGTGGCTGTGGCCGAGTATGAGGCCTTCACAGACTTGGAGTCTGGACAGCGCAGGGCTAGATGACAGCCCACGTGTGGAAGAACTGGAACTGTTCCAGGCTCTAGCGGCCTCCACGCCACTGGACATGTAGGCGCTCTGGGAGCAGGGGCAGGACCCAGCCCTGGGCTAGAGAGGAGGGTGGGGGCACAAGGTGCTGACTTGCTTTTAGGAATTTTGCTATGAACTCTGTTCAGGATTTAGGGCTTATTATTTGAAGAATTCTTTTGATTTAGGCTTTTCCTTATATTTTATTTTTTACCCTTCATGTGTAGAATTTTAACCTTTGTTGTCTTGTTCTTCTGTTGTTAGAAAAGCAGACAAGTATTTGCTGAATGAATGAAAAAATAAATTTAGATAAATGCAGGGAGGGAAGAAAAGTAATACAAATTCTTCGCCCATTTCCACGGTGTGATTTGGAAAGTATACAAAGTCTTACCAATAAAGGGCTTTCATAAACCATTTTCCATTATTTTTTAATCATCAGTTGGATATTTTGAAACTGGCATTTATGAAGTCTTGGCTCCGGAGGGCACCTCAAGAGCCTCGCAACCTGTTCACTGCCTTCAGGCAGAACAGCTCAAGCAAACCCAACCTACGATATCCTTCCCATTCTTAAAATCTTTCTAAGGCAGTGTGTTCCAGAGTTAAAATAAACAATAACTATTGCTATCATTTGAAAATAAGCGGAAATGTTGCCAGTGAACATTTAACTGAAGAAAAGAAATGATGATGTAAGATTGCATCGAGATTTTAAGGATTGCTTTTGCCAAATGGATACGTTGCTAACTGTTTTAGGCCATTCTTTCGCACACAGTTGATGGTCTTGTGACTAGGATAACTGGATTAGCCTGAGTTTCAGAATAAGCTCAGCATATGGAGGTAAACCTTGACACTGTTGGAAGTTTTGCGTTAGGTCCCTTTACAGCCTAGTATTTTTTTTCAACTTGGGTCTGATCACAATAATTGTTGCCGCCCATGCCTCACTGCTCTTGTAGTGCTAGTACTAGAAGGTCTTTCTTTCAAGGGTCTTTTGCTGACTTTTTCATTACATTTCCATAGACAAATCAAGTCAAATTCATGTCACAAGTATGTCCAAGGAAGTTATGAGCTGGTGCATGAAAAGATAGGGAAACAATTCCAAATGGTAGCAGTTCCCAAAGCAAGTTTATAATCCAGGCAAGTGCATTTACTCCTGCATTTTTCTATCTTTTTAGGGAAAAATATTTAAAAGGGAATAAGAGCATACTTATCTCAGTTGAACTTAACTGGTGGTTTTTGATGTCACTGTTTCCCTGCAGCTTGCCGATGACCGTATGGCACTGGTGTCAGGCATTAGCTCGGATCCAGAAGCAGCAGTTGGTGTGACAAGACGGCTGCCGCCTAAATGGGTGGAGGGAGTGGATGGAGTAAGTTGAATGTTAGTTTCATGTTATTTTTTTTTAAGTAACGGTGACATTAACAATATTTTCAGATATCTTCCATAAAAATTGATTTGGCTAAACTTGAGTGCGTGCCTCTGGAAATACTTTAGCTTTGGGGTTTATTCAGTTTACACACCACAAGAGAAGATTGTGTGTGTGTGTTAATGATTTCGGCTTTAGTTTTTGGTAGTGACTGCCTGAATTGTAGGGAGAAACTGAAAAGCTCTGCAACCAAGAGGAGTGGTATTTGAATTCCTGGTACCTTGAATTAAAAGCTGCTCATGCACCAGCTAGCCTGCAAGTTTGCTAAAGAACATACTCTGTCTCCTGGGTGTAGCTGGCTGTCTCTGAGGCTGACAGAGACCTGCCAGCCTTCAGCAGAGCTCTGGTGATTTCGTTTGTTCAGATACAGTATGATGTTGGCCGGATTAAACAGAAGATGAAAGAATTAGCCAGCCTTCACGACAAGCATTTAAACAGACCCACCCTGGATGACAGCAGTGAGGAAGAGCATGCCATCGAAATCACCACGCAGGAGATCACGCAGGTGAGGATGGGAAATGGCAGCACCAGGGGAAGTGAGCATTCCCTCGCCGTCAGCCCTCTCGAGGTCATCTCAGAGGCCAGCATAAAGCTGTATCAAGTAACAGTGGCCGATGCTAAACCCGACTGAAAGTCAGTTTCCTGGAGTTTCTGTTCCCAACCTGAGGTTCTCAAAGTGACTTCAAGAGGCCCCAAACCCCTCCAATTACCAGCCTATATGCACAGTGTCTTGGAAGTATATGACTAGTGTGTATAAACACTAGTGTTTGAAGTTTATATTTGTTTAAATCTTTTGGGTGCTGATTAACTGAGGAAGCAGTGTGGTTCTGTGGGAAAGCCAGGAGGTGTTTGAATCCTGGCTGGTAACAATGTAACATTGACCTGATCCTCCTCTAATCCCTGGCCTCTGGCTTTCACCTCTGTCAAATGGGAAGAGTAATGGCGATCGCCGCTGCTGAGGGCCATCGTGGGGATTAAAGGAGAAGAATGTGTAACTTAGGGCTCTGTGATGGCTGTGGCCTGAAAACATGTGTGCGGGCCCTGGCACGTGGCAGGCACTCCAGCAGAGTCCATGGAGCTGGTTAAGCCTTTCCAGGTGTGTGCAAATTAAGCCTCGGCTTACTTTTCTCTGTTGTGTTCTCTCTGCTGCCCTGGGTGAACACAGCATTTTATTTCTTGCTTCAGACTTGGGACTGTTGGGAGCATTAGCAGAGGGTTTTCCTTGCTCGACTTGATGTGAGCCGTGGGCTTGTTTTCCCAGCTCTTCCACAGAGGCCAGCGTGCAGTGCAGGCTCTGACAAGCCGGGCCCGCGGGACCTGCTCCGAGCAGGAGGAGCGGCTCCTTCGCAATGTGGTGACGTCCCTGGCGCAGGCCCTGCAGGAGCTGTCCACCAGCTTCCGGCATGCTCAGTCAGGCTATCTCAAACGTGAGTGGCGGGAGTGTGGCGGGAGCGTCTCAGGCAGGCACTTTGAATAATGCAAGTTCCCAGTGCTAGTGTGGAGGAACTACTCTTTTTTTCCTTCTTCCTTTTTTGTTACTTTTTCTCCATGTAGTCCTATTCCTTCCATTTTCAGCTTTTGAGTACACCCATACCTTGCACAAGCAAAGGATGCCATGCCTGCCCCCGACCTCCACCCCCATGCAGATTTCTGCCCAGATGCCCTGGGCTTGTGCACCTGTGAAAAGGAGTGGCCTGGGGTGAAGGAGCAGCCCCTGGTGCAGGGTGAGGCTGTGGGAAGCGGTACCAAAGCAGTTCATCTCTAAGAAAACAAAGTTTATTGTGTCAGTCTAGAAGAATTGGAAAAATCAATTTAGCACATTTTTAAAAACCTGCTGCTTTCATAGGTGTCGGGAGAGGGGGAGTTGCTGATTATAAATGGTAAAAATAGTTACTTTTTTTTTTTTTAAGTCACATATTTGCATAACAACTATAGTATTTGAGAGTGCCTGAAAACCTTTCCTGGGAGTAGTTTAAACACTTCCTCTGCTAGAACTACTGATTTGCTTCTCTTACCTTTTCTTCCTGAATAGTGCAGAGCTAAGTTTCAGCTACATCCTCATTCAGATTACCCAGAAACTGAGTTTGCTTTTTTGCCATTGTAATCAATAATACCCCCACATACTCCCCAATATCCCAGTTCTCCATCCCTCTGACAACTGGCATATTTGTATTTTAATTTTATTACTACTAAATTTTGATTAAGGCCATTTGGAATTCTTACTAAATGCTTCTCGAGAGAAATATTGATTTTTTTTTTAATGTTTTGTAGCAGCAGTTGAATTAAATATTACTGTTTCATTTATAGGTTCTCAGGTGGTTGTAAGTGTAATTTTTGTCATGGCATCAAATGAAGAGGACACATTTGCAGTGTTGGCTTTGTCTGGACTGGAGTAACCCAAAGCTCGCGCTCGCATGCTGTTGCATGCTTACAGTCCTTGCCACTTTCCCCACCCCTGCTGGAGACAGGTTTCTTTTAAAGCTGCTAAGAATATCTCCATTTTGACTGTTGAGTTTTACTCTAGATTTCCCCCATTTTAATGGTGGAACAGTAACCAGGATGGTTTACATATTCGAGTAAAGTGAATTCCTATCTATGATAGGCATGAAGAATCGAGAGGAAAGATCCCAGCATTTTTTTGATACATCAGTACCACTAATGGATGATGGAGACGATAATACTCTTTATGATCGGGTACGTGAAGGGGCTGCAAAATTTACTGCTGTACATTTGCACTTCTTTCTGTTTCTCTCTTTTCACAGACCTTTAACTTCTGGGCGGTGCAAATGTATCAGCACTGTTTCCCTGCATGTCCATCCAGTAGCTTCTGTGGCAGACTGCAGAACAGTCGTGGGGTCATAACCTTTCTTCCTTTTCAAAGGCAGCAGGGGCACCCTTGTGCTCTGCTCTCCAAAGTCCTCAGGAAAGCTGTGGCTTTCTTGGGAAGATCCTAGAGAAGCACAGGGCTACCCTGGGTGGTTTTGCTGCTCTGCTCTTGTGTAGCTGCAGATGTGGGATTCTCTCCACATCCCCCTCTTTGGGCCCGTCCAGGCCAACAATACTTTATATCTCGCTTGTTGTAGGAATTTGACTCTTTCCTGTTAGGGAAAAATCAGTGCCTATTTATGACAAAATGTTGTTTCTGTACTTTATAGAAATATTTGCAGAATTGATATTATTTAAATTAACTTTAAAATGATATTTCATAACGTTCTTGAAGGAAAAAAAAATCTAACCTACACATCCTGCCCCTTTTTTGCCAGGGCTTTACAGATGACCAGTTAGTGCTGGTGGAACAGAATACGCTGATGGTGGAGGAGAGGGAGCGGGAGATCCGCCAGATTGTCCAGTCCATCTCGGACCTGAACGAGATATTTAGGGACCTGGGAGCAATGATTGTGGAACAGGTGAGGGGCTCCCTCATCCTCAGTAGCGGGTTTTCCTGCTGTGATGCCTAGTCCTTCTCCAGACTTCTTTGGCCTACACTTATGTCAGGAAAAAAATAATAAACCTATGCCCCTACATTGTGTATGTTTACAAATTATATATATGTATATACTTCTGTCAGTCCCTATAGAAATATCTGTAAACCTTTCTTTAGATTAAAAAAAAAATGTAGATAGAAGTTCTAATATTCTGTACCTGTATCTCAAGGGTACTTGCCCAAGCACCCTGCTTTGGAGACTTGGTTGATTCTGACCGAGCCCAGCAATGGTTCTGGCGATATATAAGATTTCCCTTCTAATTTTGGTGGGTTATTGTGTAATGGCAACTGGAGCCACTAGCTTTCAAGTAGAATTAAATTGTTTGTTCACCATTAAAATCTGATTAGGCTATTTTATTATCTTGCCAGCAGGGATTTGGGTCCTGATCCCCCCTGAAACCAACTGTAGAATGGAGCATTGAGGCTACGGAAGATCTAGTTACACTAATTACTCCAGCAGTTTCCAGTGAACCACTATCTCTTCTATCACAACATGTTTCCATTAAGAGCCCTGTTCTACACAGCCCAGCAGTCCCTTTTTCCTGTTTGAATCAAGAGATTATGCAATTAAAAAAAAATTCTCCTTGAGGCAATTTTTAAAATGTTTAGATGGTAGATTGGAGCTTAAAGTTCTTTGCCCTGACCCATGCAGACCTGTGGTCACGTTTATAGATGTGACAGTTTGTGGATCTAATCGTAACCGGGTTTAGCTGAACTGGCGCTCTCTGATTACTTGAATCCAAGTGTTTAAGTAGCAAAAAGAGTGCAAAAACTAGTCCTTCACCACTCAGAGCCTATTTCCACTGAACCGTATATTTTTTTAAAGCCCCAGTGAGTCTGAATGTGTCATTTCCTATAGTGGCTAAATCCTAAGAAGCAACCTCAATTTGTCAGTATCTCTTTCTCTTGAGCTAGACTTTATTGCAGCTAACACAGCACTCTGCCATTGAGTGCCTAATATTGCTTGATGATGGATTCCAGAGCTTTCATTGTGTACCTTTACAACACAGTTAAGTAAAACAGATAATCCTGTGGATAATGGTGTCTGCAATTTGCATATCTCATTTTTGAAGTTCCATTTTCCCAGTTGCAGTTGTTGATAGCCTGTAACTGTCATTTATTACTCAGGGTACAGTCCTTGATCGAATTGACTATAACGTTGAACAGTCCTGTGTCAAAACTGAAGATGGCTTGAAACAGCTTCACAAGGTAATGACATGTCATTTCAATAGATGAGAATTTTAGGAACTATTGTCAAATACCAGGAATTCATAAGAGGATTCTCTTCTGTCACAACGGTTCTAAGCATTGTTTGTTGCCAACTCACATTACAGAAGTGTAAGGGAAATGTATGATATTATTTTACTCAGAGCCAACAGTGTGGGTTTTTGCCAGTTTATTGCAGTTAATGATTTCATGTTTACCTCAGACTTCGATCTGAGATTGCTGAGAACTATATTCTGTGACAGAAAATTCCAAAGGGATTGAAGTTTTCTTCCTTCTAGAAAACATTTCATCCTTTCTGAGTCTTCCTGTTTTAGGAAATCAATTGAATGGGCATTTGCCTAAATATGTGTTGAAAAATCTGGCTGCTGGTTACTGCTGACTCAGGCTTCTCTTGTAATATTTTTCTGATGAATTGCTGGTAGAAGAATACTTCTGGAGAAGATAAAAATCTAATTTTCCCTTTTAATTACTACAGCATATCTCTGTATTAACCTTCAGAAAATAGAAGTTTGTTCAACTGAGAGCATTAGCTGTTTGATTCTTTCTTGATAAGGTAGCTATTTCAGGGATATTTTTCATGGTATTTGTTAATTTCTTTTTTTAAAAAACTAAATGGAATGTGTCTTAGATCTCTTGTAATCAGTATGGAAAGCATGTTTAACCTGCTGAGTGGGTCACCTATGTAATTGAATGCCTATTTTCTTTAAAAGGAACATCATAATGCTTCACACATACAATCAATTCTGGTCCTTTCTGATGGTGTTTCTAGCCACAGAATGAGCATTTTTCTGATTTTCATTAATGTACTACTCTATCATTTTTCTGAAGCTAGTCGCTTCCTATAGCAAAGATGGCCCCATCTGATAATACCAGCTTGCAAAAAGTCAGACCTTGCAGAGACCCTGGCTGTCTCTTCTCCGTGCTTGCTGCCATGGGCCAGGTGGGAACGAGGCTCCGGGGCCTCGCTGGACAGAGAGGTCTTGCCAGGTCTCTGCAGGGGCATGGGAAACATTTACATTGCCCCGTGTGTTAAGAGTGAGAACTAACTTTTGGTTCTCACTCTGTAATAACCAGGTTTTGATATGCTGCTGAATTATGCACTGGCTTTGAAGTTTCTTAAATAGAAACTAGTGAAACATGTTTTGGAATATAACACAGATAAAGGGAAAAGCTTTCTCTGCAGGAGTGTACAAATCTAGAGGGAACTGAAAATTTTGTTTTATGTTCTACTTTATCCCATCATTTTGAGAGGTTTTAAAGCATACTGTTTAGTATTGGCTTTTCCTTGTATTCTGGGCTACTTATGAGGAAAGTGAGTCACACCGTCTTATCACTCTAGTCACCCTGCTGTCAGCAGCACTGCTGTCAGCAGCACCGCCAGCCGTGGCCTTGGCGTTGGTTCATGCACAGCGATTGAGGCCTGGGGAGTTGCTTCACTCAGACCAAATTCTCAGGGCGGCCTTACCTGTCCTGTTGCTTCCTCCCCGTGATGAGTGGCTCCTCCTGGGGGGGGGGGGCTCACCTGGGAAACAAAACTACGGATCTCAGGGCTGGGTGGGCACGAGGAAGCAGAACAGAAGAGAGCTGGGTGGTGTTAATAGATATTTCCACCATGCCTCTCCTCCTGCTTCACCCGTGGAACAATGGTGTCTGTGCAAGGATGGGGCCTCCTCTCCCTTGGATGTGCTTGCAGACACCTTCCCCCTTGTCTTTTTCTCCAGCTCTCCTTTCTCAGTGTCTCTCTGGCATTAGCATCTTTCTGCGCGACAGCTATGCTGTCATCCGTGAGGCTGCCTCTCAGCTTCCAGGGTGATGTTTTTGGGTGACAAGATGTTTCGGGTTTTCTCCACGTTGTGCTTTTGGGGGTTCCTCTCTGTGTGCCATCAGTAGCATACGGCGGACTTAGCAGAGGTGGGTTCTTTCTGCACATGGCACCCACAGGCTACACCTGTCAGTTTTCATTTGCAAAGATGAATATTTTTCTCATTCCCAGATGCAAGGGAGGTAGAAAACGATCCTCTTTAGGGCATCAGTTCCATATATAATGGCTCTGGTGACTTTAGCCAATGATTTCGTTTCCTAATGGAGGAGGGGGTACATTCATCCAATTCCAAAGAAGTGTGTCCAGAAACAAGAGGCTTTTACTGAAAGTGTAGATCAGTACATTCGGTGGAAGGAAAACCTAGGAGAAGCAGGTCCACCTGGATCTGTACTCCTTGGCTTTTCTTACCAGCCTTAGTCTCGATGGGAGATTTCAAACAAGTGCCCTAGTAAATCCAGGGTAAACAAGGTGCTCTAGGATCCTGGGACCTTTGCTTCGGGTTTTAACGGTGTAGCCTCTAGCAGAGATGTCGGTTGCTGTACATACAGAACTGGAAGCCTAGAACCAAAAACAAGACCTGATTGTGGATTTTTGGAAAAATTACTACCTTTTTCCCTCCTCTTTCTCCAGGCAGAGCAGTATCAAAAGAAGAATCAGAAGATGCTTGTGATTTTAATATTATTTGTCATCATCATTGTCCTCATTGTGGTCCTTGTCGGTGTGAAGTCTCGCTAAGTGGATTTCCTGGTGAGCCTGCTCGGCCTGCACCCCACTGGCTGCCTGCAGGGGCCCAGCCCCGAGGGACACGCGTCTGGGCAGGGCACGTCTCCACGGACTCCTTGTCACGAGTCGTCCTTAAGCGAGGGGAAGGGGCTTTCATTTTCCCTTCATTGTTGAGAATTTGAGGACCTGTGATACTGCTGGAGAATAGAGATTGAGTTCTGTGATTAGTCATAATATATATTTTTTAAAAAAGAGAGAGAAAATTAGTTGCAAGTTTACAGGCTCATGCAGAAGCTGTTAAATATTATATGTATATGCTATTTTTTTAGCAATCATGTCCAAGCAGCATGTTCAAATAATTTTTGGGAAATTTTTTTTTAACCATCTGGTTTTTAAGAAATTTGGTACCAAAAATTTATGAGTAGAGGCAAGGATGCCTCTTCATTTTTCTCTATGTATTTTCCAGTTGAAAACAAACTGAAAAGTCCTTGAATTTATAATCCATTCCCCATTAACTTAATTTAGCTTTTCCATCGCTTTAATGATCAGAGTAACAAAGTGTGAAAAATAAGAAACCATCATTGATGTTAATTAACACATTTAGATGGGCCAGTTAAAACAGCTTCATAAGTTTAAATTAATTGTAAATGATGTATTTCTCATTTAAAATTTTTGCACTGCGTTTTCTACTGTAAACCAAAAGAGGTTTCTGAAAAAACCACCTAAATTTTTTAAGTTGGTGATTTGAACTAAGCTCGCATTAAAAGGAAGCTTGACAGTGTCAAGAAAGTCACCAGACTCAGCCAGTGTGTCCCCATGGCTGTTCCCCAGCGGTCCTGGCACAATCCATTATTTATTCACTAACTACATAATGACCTGTTCAAATCAGACTCCATTTAATGAACTGTGGATTTACACAGAGGCCATTCTAAATGGCTCACCCCATTTAGGATTAGTGGATCTCAAATTATTAACCAAACATCACTCCACTTCAGAGTAAAATACTCCACCCGTGGTTTGATTTACCGGCGCTCCTGTGGCCGCTTAGCAGCGCCCAGAGCGTAGGCGTGTCTCCGAGGGTCGTGAGAGACTTGACTAAAACCGTCTCCTCGCATACGTGAGCGTGGATCGGATCACTGTGAGCAATACAGTGCTCGGATATATTCCTGGAATTAGAGAATAATGTGAAAAGTGATGCTAAATTTGAAAAATGAAGAAGGAAGTTGCTCATGTTTCCCTTGGTCCTGAGCCAGCAGTATAGTCGTAATGGTCTTTGTGTAATTCGTGATGGCTTTCCATTATTCTGTCTTTCCTAAAAAGTTTAAGAAGAGCATAACGTCATGCAGCGTGTTAGGTTTTATTTGGACCAGTCACATGAAGTCTCTTTCTAGAATTGTTTCCAGAATTTTAAACTCAAGTCCAACGCCTGGTAATATTTGCATTGCCCAAACAGATCCTGGGCTTCACACCCCAACCCCCGCCCTAGCCTTCTCTTCCCAAGGTGTTCATGCCACCAGGCAGCCACCGATTTTCTTATTACTGACTTGGCCTTGAGGTTACCTAAAGGTGTCCCTGGCATTTCCGGAAATAGCATGGTATTACCTGACCAACAATTATTTATTAGCAAAGAGGGTCAAAGGATAAGAATCCAGCCCCTCCTCGATCACCCCTGATATAAGGGGCTTCTGCAGATCTTCGGATCTTCAGAATATCATTAGGTGCTCTTTAGTCCCTAATTGTTTTATCCCAGTGGTTGAGAAATTCAGAGTTAAAAGTTGCTCTTGGGAGTGGGGCTGTTCAAATTAGGGCTTTCCCTCCAAGACAGTCCACAGTGGCACTGCTGGATTGTTGTTAAAGCTCTTCAGGTTGCTGAGCTTTAATAACCCTTGAAGGAGACAGACCCTTCAAGAAAGAAGCACCATTTATTTTATTTACTTTCAGAGTGATTGGGGTTAGTCTGTCTACCTCCCCACCCCCACCCCCCACTTAGATAAAATAATGGATCTCATTAGAAACTGTTTTAAGGATCGCATGTGGGGAGGGGGAGCCATTTTCCTTTCTGACTGAAACCAGTACAATGCCAGCCAGAGTCCCAGCTGTCCACCGCCATAGCCCTGGTGTCAGAAGGCGCCAAACGGACAAAGCACGGCCCGGAGCAGACCCTAGAGCCCCCAATATATCGGGGTCCTCAAAACACTGTATTTTTTTGTTGAGCCTTTACTTGAGAAAAGATGAGCTGCACTTGGAGAAGTAAAAGAAAACTAATAATAATCGTGTCCTGTTACCTCAGGGTGATTCTTTCTTTACCTGTGGCAGCCATTGTTGATGGGCCTGTCGTCTCTCCTGGGCGAG
>JAQZBX010011592.1:20649-42569 GCA_029593785.1 Cabassous unicinctus | reverse complement strand
TTTGAAGGTCAGAAGTCCAAAATCGAGATGTCAGCAGGGCCATGATTTCTCCCAGAGTAACTGGCATCCTGTTGATGGCTGTCCTCCATCACATGGCCATCTCTCTCTCCTCTCTAGCTTCTTTTGACTTCTGTCTTCTTCTGACTCATGACATCCGATTTCATCTCTTTATAAGCCCTTCAGTCATATGGATTAATACCTATGTTGAATCAATTGGTCCACACCTTAACGAATAATATCTTCAAAAGGTCCTATTTACAAATGGATTCATAGCCACTGATATACAGATTAAGATTTCAACATGTCTTTATGTGGGGAACATGATTCCATCCCCAACAGAAGGCAAGCACAAAATATGACACTAAATATTCCAATGAATATAAAATTCATAACTAAGACAAACTAATCTATGGTGTTGGAAGTCAGAAAATTGATTGCCTTTGGGGTCAGAGTGGGCCTGTGGGAGGCTTCCAGGTGCTGGCAATGTTCTGGTGATTTACTGGTCACACAAGTGACAGCATTTGATTTGTACAGTTTTGTATATATGTTATAAATCAGTATAAATACAAAAATACAGTTGATGCATCAAATGCTAAGGGAAAAATTGAATCATAAAAACAGGCCTAGAGTTGGAAAGAGCTCCTTTTCTTGCCCTGTTGATGACATATCACTCTGCACCAACAGTGAAAAGACAGTATTATTTCCTTGTTTTAAATAACAACTCTTCTGTACATACAAATATGATCTCGTATATAAAAGGGATGGAGATTACTGGCATTTCTCTCATACAAAAAATTAATTCCACACTTTTCATATTTTCCACCTGAATAATATAATAAATTTGAGTAAATTAAATGTATTATGATTGAAGGCAAACATTTAATGAATTGAAGGCAAACCATTTGCCTGAATATCTGAAAGATAATGCACTATCAGCAACTATAAATTAGTATTAATAGTTGACAAAGAAAATTTGCACATCAGCCATATTACAGAGTTGGTTCTTCAATGGACTAAAAAAACCCCACAAAACTAATGGGCAAAATTCCTAAGATCTGAATATTTTGACCTGTTCAAATTTCTTAAAATAAAATGAGTGAATATCCTTCATGTTCAGAGAATATTGTACGCTAGCATACTATAAGAGGAACTAATCATGGTTTGATTTATACATTTTTAAAATGTCATCTCTTGCCCATCCATTGTGTCCATCAAGGCCATACTATGGTAAAACAGCTTACCATATATGTTGCATTATTCCAAATCTTGTTTGAAACTGGTCCAGAAAACATCATGGCAAAGAGGTCATTGCTGGTAATGCTAAAACATAAAATTCATGTTTATTTTACAGTATTGAGAAATTGTGTAGAGTATATAATATCTGTATTCGTCTGCCAAAGGGGTGCTGATGCAAAGTACCAGAAATCTGTTGGCTTTTATAGAGTATTTATTTGGGGTAAAAGCTTACAGTTATAAGGCCCTAAAGATTCCAAATCAAGGTTGCTTTCTCACCAAAGTCAGTTGCCACGTGTTGAAGTAAGATGGTCATTGATCTCTGCCTGGTCTCTCCTTCCCGGGCTTCCTCTTCTTCTTGAGGCTCATGGGCTCCCAATCTCAGCTGTAGGCTGGCATAGGACCTCTCTCTCAGAGCTTCCCATATCAGTCTGGACTCTCTTCCCAAGGTCAGCTGCAAGCTATTAGGTGAATGGCTCATCTCTCTTCCTGGGGCTTTAGCTGCTTAAACCTTCTCCTTTCTGTCACATAGCAGGATCAAAATGACAAAGTTCTCCTCCTCTGGGTGTCTTCTTGAGTGAGGGTCCATTTATATCTGCCCACCAAGTGGGCAGGGACTCAACCTGAATTATGCTTTCTGACATAGCCTAATCAGAAGCCCTAAATTGATTTTATCAAGTAAACTTAATCAGAGCCCCCTCACTGAATTTAATACAATCAAAGGGTGTCACACTCAGAGGAATAGATTAGTTTACAAACATCATTTTCTCTTTTTGGGATTCATGAACATAATCTCAAACTGTCACAAAACCCTTTGGCAATTATTACATATTTCCATATGTTTTTATATGCCCATGCCTACATATATATGTGTGTGTGTGTGTATCTGTTTATTTATCTCTCATCTATATCTATCTATCTTCTATATCTATCTATGTATTATCTATATATCTATCTGTCTATCTACCTATCTATCTAATTTATGGGTGGGTGCTTATAGAGCTTCTTAATGGGTCGTTGGGCAAGGCCATAAGAACCACACCAAGAGTGTATCTACACTTTGTTCTACCCTGAAGTGACCTACTTTGTCCTTTACTATCTCTGTCTTGTTCCATGGCCATTCTCTCCTAATTAACTCTCTACCTGCAATCTTGTAGTCATCCACATGTCTGCCCAATTTGTTTCTGTAATCACACTCTTCATGCTTTAAATTTCACTATCGTATAATCAATGGAAAAGCTCCTCATGCATTAACAGACTATTAGGACAAGGATCAGTATATTTAGGGCTATATCAACCATATTGTGGTTGAAAAGAACTAGGAATATCTCACTTATGTCTCCTCACTCTGAAAGAAATTGTGGGAGAAAAGGAGCTACATTTTATGCATAATTTCAATGGCACATGAGTGGTGAAGATGCTAGAAGGCTAAGCTCAGGTATGTCTGTGTTCACTGCAGCCACTTGCAGGTGTCTGGAGGGGGAAGGCAATTTCCTGACAGTGTTCCCCAGCCCTAAGCCACTGTTGTATTTTTGTCTGCAATGTTAGTCACTATCCTGCAGCTTTCTCTCTGTCTTACAGCAAGTGAGAGGAAATATTGCCCTTACAGGCTGATGCTACTATTGACTTCATTTTTTTCTCTCGTCCACCTTTCTTCCTAGAGGTTTTGACACCTTTTTTCTTTTCCATATGTCTATTTATTTCCTTCCTCAATGACTGGTCTAAGGCCTGCCCTTCTCTGTGTGAAAATTAAAAGGCCTCACCCGGAGCACTCAATGCTTTCCTAATACAATTTACAGCATCCCTCTACTCACACAGTATTCTGAGTTATGGGGTATTTTGAGAGCTTTGTAAGTGGGGTCACTCTGTTTAACAACCTCATTTCCCACTCAATACCTGATGCACTCTCTTAGTTACATGCTATTCTCACTAAAAAAGTTCTTTTCACCTTTCCCTGTCTGGTGAAATCCTATATGCTGCATGCATCCAGACTCCATTTTCATCTTCTCTTGATGCATTCCTATGCCCAATACAATAAATAAGTCCCATACGTGTTCCTACATCGTTTTATAAATTCTTTATTTGCTGTGTTAATCTTATTCATTTTAGTAAAGTTTTCTGTGTCTTCTCCATCAAAAGGCTACAAGCTTCCTGAGGCTTTTATTATAAATTTTATTTTTTTAATCTTTGTTTATCTTTAATCTAGTTATGTTCCTGGAGCATGGTCAGTACTAAAGACTCAGAGAAACCCTAAGAGACAGAGGAAAAGAACGACCATTATTTTTGACCCTGGATTTCTGGAATGATAGAGATTAGCCGCCATCTTGCTTGCCACATGGCAGGACTCTAGGATCAGCCAGCAGAAAACATTGGTGAGAAAGCAGCTCTGATGGTGCCTTGATTTGGGCATTTCATGACCTTGTAACTGTAAGCTTTCACCCTAAATAAATTCCCTTCATAAAAGCCAACACATTTCTGTTATAATGCTTTGGCAGCCCTTAGCAGACTAAGATACTTGGTTTTAATTGTGAAATTTTACCCAAATGTGGTTTTTTTTTTTTTTTTTATTATATCAGCCTTCAATAATTCCTACAGGATTTCTCCAGATATTCTCTTTAAATCTGACCTTTTGAGTCCTATCACATTTTTTCACAACATTTATTCCACAAATTGTGTGTATTCTACTGACTTCCTAATGGCTTCTTTACAATTTTAATTCTGATATAAATTTAGATTTAAATTTGTACATTGATATACAATTCATATGAAACCCTAAAATTGTATTAAAAAAAAACTTTGAGAAACGGGAGATAGATAAAATTATGAGAACTTTCCTGGCAGTAACATAGGCTTGCCATTTCCTTGATGGACACAGGGCGGGAATTCCTTTTCAGCAGATTTCAAAAATTTCAAAAATTTTCAAAAATTTCTTCAACCATCACCTTAGCACCTGGAAAGCTAATTCCAGAGCATTTTTTTCATGTTCTCACAAAAAACTCCTAACTCATTAGCAATCACTAGCCATTGCTCCCTCTTTCCAATCCCTGGCAAACATGAATCTACATTGCATCTTTAAATTTGACTATTCTGTACATTTCATATAACTGCAGTCATATACAATGTAATCTTTTGTGACTGTCTTCTTGCACTTAGCAAAGTGCTCTCAAGGTGTATCCAGATTGTAGCATGAATCAGAACTTCATTTCTTTTTTAATGCTACATAATATTCCGTTGTATGGATATACCACATTCTGTTTACTAATTTCTGAGTTGATGAAATTTGAGATGTATCCACTTTTGGGCTATTAAGAATGGAATTGCTAAGTAATATAGTAACTATATATTCAACTTTTGAGGACCTACCAAAATGTTATTTAAGGGTAGCTGCCCCATATATTTCCACCAGAGTGGCATGAAGCATACAATTACTCCACAACCTTGCCAATATATGTTAAAGTTCATCTTTTGTATTATAACCATAAAAGTGGGTTTGAAGTGCTATCTCAATGAGGTTTTGATTTACATTTACTTAATGACTAATAATGTTGTATACATTTTCATGTGCTAATCAGCAATTTGTATATCTTCTTTAAAGAGATGTATATACACAATATTTGTTGGTATTCTGGTTGGGTTTTCTTTTCATTGTTGAGTTATAAAAACTATTTGTATATTCAGCTAAAAAATCTTTACTAGAAATATGATATGCAAATATGCAGTTTCATGATGGTGTTCTTTGAAGCACATTTTTTTTTTTATTTTGATGAAGTCCAATTTATCTATTTTATCTTTTGTCACTTGTACTTTTGGTGTCATATCAAAGAAACTGTTGCCCAATCTAAGGTCATTAAAATTTATATCTATGTTTTATTTTAAGCATTTTATTTAGATTTAGCTCTTACATTTAGGTCTTTTATTAATATTGGGTTAATTTTTGTATATAGTATGAGATAGGGATCTAAATTCATTTTATACATGTGAATATTCACTTGTTGCAGCATCATTTGTTGAAAAGACTTTTCTTTCCTATTGAACTGTTTTGACCCTCCTGTTGAAAATCAATTGACTGTAAAGAAATGAAAGGGTTTATTAATCAACTATCAATTCTAGGCCTTTGATCTATATCCTGATGCCAATCCAACACTGTCTTAATTAATGTAACTTGTTAAAAATTTTGAAACCATGAATTGTGATTCTACCACCTTTGTTTTCTATTTCAAGATTGTTTTAGCTATTCCAGCACCTTCAATTTCCATATTAATTTTAGGATCAGATTGTCAATATGTGCAAAAAGGCACACGGTGTTATCACAAGGATTGTACTGAATCTGTAAATAAATTTGGGGAATGTTTCTTTGTTTCAGCGAGTATCCCATTTAGTAATTCTTGTAGGGAAAGTCTGCTAACACAAATTCTCTCCGTTTCAGTTCTTCTAGGAATGCATTTATTTCCTTTATTTTTTGAAGTAGAATTCTTGGTTGAGGTTTGTTTTGTTTTGTTTTTTCCCCCAGCTTCTTGAATATGTCATCCCACTGCCTTCTGACCTCCAGGGTTTCTGATGAGAAATCAGCTTTTACTCTTACTTGAGGATCTCTCATATATGATATCACTTTGCTCTTGTTGCTTCCAGTCTGCTTTTTTTTTCTTTTGTTTTCAAGTATTTGAATTTTTATTTTTTTTGTCTAAATGAAATATTTGAAATATAGTTCCACCAAGTACAAGCTTAATTTTCCCACTCCAAATTAAAACAGTACAATAGGGGTAAACATTCATTAGGCAGGACAATTCCAATATGTGAACATCCTCCTTCACTTTGTTGTTGAGGTAACTTTTTAAAAATAGAAATTGTTTTTCTATAAAATATTAAGTCCAAACTACTAGTGTCACACCAAAAGAAGTGGTCTTAATGTCATATGCTGGGCAGTATGTTCTAAAAATGCCAAAAGGTGGGAGAAGCACAAATACAATCCACTCTTTCAAAAACCTAAATAGTTTAAAGTGGGATTTTCCATACTCCCTTTCTCCCATAATAAAAAGTAGCACTGCAATCTTGCACCCAAATTTGATTTTTATCCTCACTATTTACAAATTATTCCCCCATATGACTTGCGTCATTAGGGTTATATATATTTGTTCATTCACTTCTTTGAAGAGACATATACCTATTCCTTCTTCCTCTCCTTCCTTCATGCTCCTGTACCTTGGGACGGCTACTATCTCAGGATCTTTTAGAGCCACCATGCTGTTTGGCTTCTTCCAAAAACGTGTCTAAACCAAAAATTTAGACCAGCTCCTCATCTGAACTGGTCCTTCTTGGCCTTTCTGTCCTCAGTCTGTACCAGAAACTCCTTATTGGGAACAAATCTTTTGGTCTTTATTCTGGCTTCTAGGTCATCATCATACTCATCCATGTGTAGATATTTACTCTGGGCCCTATCTTTACCACCTCACCAGAGGAGATCATAAACATTGTAAATTTCATCTTCTCCACCTGCAAAACCACGCCCATACCCTTGGATTAGTTGAAGAGCCTTTGGTCATACTGAACTTCACTGAAGTCCAAAGATTGGTCACACCAAGAACAATGGCTTCACTCATATCTCGATTTTTATTTCTTTGCAGTTTTGACCTCTTATCATGAGCTACCCGGGTAACATTCCGATCATGCTGCCTCTCTTTCCACATATTGTGTCAGATTTCATCCCTCTCACCAGCCTCCCCATTCCCTTTTTCCACCTGGGTTTTGATCCCTGCTCTCCTCTCCCTGGCTTTCTGGGTTACTTCTCTAAGGTTCTTTTCATGTTTCTCCTTTTTTTTTGAGCCATCTTTTGCTCTACTTAGCAGCATTTCCAATGCTTCACGAGCTTTCAGGTCAGCAAATAGAGGGCTTCAGCCACTTTGGCAAACTTTCATTGATGTGAACTGTCTGCAGTCTTCTCCCGTTAGCAGCCAGATGTTTATCTAATGAAATTATGCAGAACTTTGCATTTTTCCAGTTTGAAATACAAGGGGGAATCTTCCACTCTTGTTACTTCATAGTCATCTTTCAGCTAAGGGAATGCATGACAGGTGCAGGAGGAGAAGATTGTACCCAGGGAATTTTCTTATTAATATTGAACTTTGGAGGCTCCATTGGCTCTTTCTGCACTTCCACCATCTGAATAACTCTCTGTTTATCTCCAGGATTGAAAGCCACTCCTTGTTGAAATGGTGCGAATGGCATATACTGAGCAGGAGTCAGCTTATCAGTGGCTCAAATTGGCATAGCTGTGGCAACCTTCCACAATGCAGATTTTTCTAAGGCTACCCTGGTCTTTTCTATTATCTCTTTACTGGCTTCTTCATCAGGTCTTTGCAAGTCTGTGTCATGTGTTTTCATAACTTCCTTGGGAACCAAGTCAGTGTACTAGCTATAAGTGAACTTGTTTTATGACTGTTCTTGTTGAGAGATTGCATCATATTTCATTTTCCTTCAGCATCCACCTGAAGGGCCAATGCATTGGACATTATTTTCTTTCATCCTATATCCAGTGGATATTGGGCCACGTGGATCTCTAGAAAAGCAGCGCCATCTCCAAAATTTTCTAATAACAGAGGAATCCAGCCTTTCTAGAACTGTATGGAGGAGGTTCTCTTTTGGAGGAGACCAGTGAGGTCTGCTTTGCTGTCTGGTATCTTGCCTTTTCTTCAGCCTCAAGGTGGTCCTGAAATAGCCGAATTGGTGAAAGTAAAAAGCTGGTGAGCAACATTTTCTTCTGCTTCTTCGAGCATTTGATTTTGATAAGTCTAGATTTGAGCCTATTTTTATCTCAGTTGTAATTTATTGAGCTTATTGAATGTTTAGTTAATGTTTACATCAAAATTGGGAAGTTTCAGACCATTATTTCTTTAAATATACATTCTGCTACATTTTCTCTCTTATGTCCTAGGACTCTGATTATGTATATGTTGGTACAATTTAGGGCTTTCCAAAGGTATCTGAGGCTTTAGTCATTTTTCTTCTTTCTCTTTTCCTTTCTGTTTTTCAAGTTGGACCATCTCAATTGACCTATTTTGAAATTAGCTGATTCTTTCTTCTGCTCACTCACATCTATTGAGCCACTCTAGTGAATTTTACATTTCAGATATTGCTCTTTGCAACTTTTGTATTTTTATTTGAATTTTTTCACAATTTCTATCACTCCTTTAATTTATTAAACATGGTTTCCTTAATTCTTGTAACATTTTAAAGCAGCAGATTTAAAGTCATTTTTTAGTAAGTCCAAAATCTGGTCTTCTTCAGGCACATTTTTTATTGCCTGTTTTTTGTTTCTCATGTATGGAGCATACTTTCCTGTTCTTTGCATGTCTCATACTTTTTGGTTGAAAATATTTTAAATTGTGTGATATAGCAATTCCAATTTAGATTCTTCTCCTTCTTCAGGGTCTGTTGTTTTTGCTACTTGTTTTTGTTGTTGCTATTCTTTTAAAAGACTTTCTTAAAATAATTCTGTAACGACTTTATTACTTTTAGCATGTGGCAGCTAAAGTCTCCACTCAGCTAGCTTAGTAGAGAGCTAATAATTAGACAGATTCCCTTTAGTGGTTGGAACTAATAAGTTTCTCAGACTTTGCTGAATAGCTCTGTTTGCACATTGAGGCATACTTCCAGTGCTTAGGCAGTCAGTTTACTGTTCTACTTTAGCTTTCATTTCCTGCTTCACAGAGATTCAATGTCAGCAAAAGATGAAGGATAAGGCCTTCTCTGATCTTTGTTGGACATCCCCACACCCTGAGCATGCACTGGTCTTCTGGAATCCCATAAATATGCTTGAAAATTTCAAGCCCTCCTCTGGACATCTCATGTCCCAGCTTTTATTTTAAAAAATTTTTGTCAACATCTTAATTTTACCAATTGTGATCATCACTTCAGCCCTCTGTGATTAAAATATTACCTTCTTTTTTATACAAACTCCTTTGGAGAAAATGTTGTTTGCCTTGACCTAGCTCTGAGTCAGAATAGATAAAGACAAGCCCTGCAAGTAGGGGTTTTCAGGAAACTGCCACACAGGTCAAATAATGGTACTTTTCCTGGAATAGTATATTTTGGGGTGCTCCAAATTCATTATACCTTCCCAGTGATTTAGGACACAGGTTTTAAATATGACTGTGAGGTTATTGATTTTCAAAACTAATGCAGAGCTGGAGAGGAAAGGAAAAGGCAAGTTAAAACATTCAAAATTTCATTCTTTTTTAACAAGACTCCACCATTATTCTTTGTTTTAGTTTGACAAAGGGCTGCCTTTGCAAAGTGCCAGAAATGTGTTGACTTGTATAAAGGGTAGTTATTTGGGGTAAAAGCTTACAGTTCCAAGGCCATGAAAAGTCCAATTCAAAGCACTGTAAGAGGTGCTTTCTCACCCAAGTCATTTGCCACGTATTGAAGCAAGATGGCGAGCAATCTTTGCCTGGTCTTTACCTTCCCCTCCAAGCTGTATCATCTCCCAGAGCACAGCTGAGGGGAACAGGCATAGGGCTTTTCTCTTACTTGGCCTCTTCTCTCAGGCTTGTCTGCTCTTCTTTCTTCCCAATATCATCTGCAAGATCTCAGGCACATGGCCCATCTCTCTCGGGGCCTTTTTTTCCTTGAGCCTCTCCTTTCCATCACAAGGCAGCGTCAAATATGGTGGATCTCTCTTTTCCAGTGTATCTCTGCTTTTTTATTGGATCCAGCAAGAGGGCAGAGACAGAACCTGAGTCACACCTCACTGAGGTACTCCGATTGAAAAAAAGTCTCACACTCACAGGAGTGTGCCAGCCTTCAAACATAATCTTTCTCTTTCTGAGATTCATAAAATAATTTCAAACTACCACATTCTTCAATAAACATTCCTTGAATTTTACAAGTTTTTGGTAAATTTCCAGAGTTCTGAAATGGATTATTTTGGTGGCTTTTGTGAAGGAAAAGATATTTGCAGTGTCTTACTCTGCCGTTACCACTGACATCTTCTCACTGAACTTAAACTGGAAGAATTATTTTAAAATATAAGGGAATATTTAGGTATTGGGTGGAACTAAATATTGAAACTGCTCGAACAATACTGAATTCTAAAACTTCCTTATAAGTTAGTAAATATTAAAGGTGTAATTGATTGATGTTGTCTTATTGAAAATAATGTATAACAAAATATTCTCTACTTTAAATTTAAGCCAAGTATTTAATTTTACAATTTTCACACCAAATAAACTCATATTACATCCTACAAAGAAGAAATATGTCTTTATTAAATACTAATAGGAATGCAGTAGTGTCAGGCTCACATTTTCCTATAAGCTGCAGGAGGAAACAGGCTGCACTTTCCAATGTAACTACAAAATCTCCTCAGGTAAATATCCAATTTTATCACTCTCAAAGTTAACCTTCCATTTCATCAGAGACTTAAATCTTTGGGCTGTCCATGTGCCAGCTGAGCCCTGAATCTCAACAGAGTTGCAACACCTACTCTCTATTTCATTGAACTCACCCAGGACAACTAACAAGGAGATGATGATGGACAACAGCCATCCCAAGTAACCAAGAGAGTCTACAACTGCAAGCAAGAGAGTCCCATCCATCTGCCCCATGGGATCAAAGCCTCCTCTCATTTAGAGGTGGAGTGGGCATCACCATCCCAGAACCCTCAGGATTGGGGAATGAACGATGAACTAGAGTAAACTACTGGTATTCTAGTATAGACTTATTGTGATTTTAGCAATGGAAGGACTTTTATCATCGATATGAAGGCAGTGGCCATTGGAGGTTATGAGGGGAGGGAGAAGGAAAAACAGGTGTAATATGGGGACATTTTCAGGACTTAGGCATTGTCCTGAATGACTTTGCAATGACAGATACAGGCCATTATATATCTTGTCATAACTTAAAATTGTGTGGAAAGAGTGTAAACTACAATGTAAATTATAATCCACGCTTAGTGGCAATGCTCCCAAAATGTATTCATTTGTAACAAATGTACCACACTAATGAAGGATGTTGTTAATATGGGAAAATGTGGGAGGTGTGGGGAGTGGGGCATATGAGAATCCCCTCTATTTTTAAGTTACATTTACATAATCTAAATATCTTGTTAAAAAAAATAAAAAAATATATTAAAAAAAAAAAAAGATCTACCCTGGGCTATGCCTTATGTGAAGTAATCATACCCGAAGGTCCTACTTAAAATAGGTTTATATCCATAGGAATGGATTAGGTTTAAGAACATGATTTTTAGGGGTACATACAATGTCAAACCATCACAGTCAGAGAAGCAGATGTTTTAGAGAGGCGATTAATAACTCTCATATCCACTAACTTGCAGTAGGTGAAAAGGAGAGAAATAATAGGAACATTACTCAGAGTTGCATGACCCAATCTGCTTTACAACTACATATCTGAGAAAATGATGTGGCCAAAGCCCCAACAGAAGAGAGGATAAGTGATGCTCTCCTTCCTACATTGTCTGCTGGAAATCACTCAATCTGCAGATATGGGAGTATGTAATGAATTAATAAAAATAAAAATTATGAAGAAACATTGAAGACCAAGGAAAATTAAGTAGCCTCCTGAACACAGTGGGCAGCAGAAAGAAAACTGTCTAAAATAATGGACTTAAGAAAAATATTAAGAGGAATGTAATTTTCTTCTGAAGGAGCAAGAAGATGACAACCTATGAATATAAAAAGGTTTTACAACAGAATAAAACAATTTGCACAGCTTTAAAGGCAAAGGAAATATAAGGAATTATTGTAAGGTAAGTAAATATAATATCAGAATTTAGATTCATTTTGTAGGATAAATATGCATTATATGTAGACTCCAGATTTACCCACATATACCTAAGCTATTTCTGCATAATTTACATTTTAAATATACACATTTACAAATATAAAAGGCTCTCTGGAAAAGTTTAGGAGGGATGTGATGAAATCTCTGAAATTGTTAATATTTCTCTTTCTAAAAAGAATTATACTGCTAAGATTAACTGTAATATAGATATTGCTGATTTATCAAGCATCAAGTACTATCATGGCAAACCACTTAATTTTCTTTACATGCTTCTAAATTAATAATGTTTGGAATAATCTTTTTATTTCAGAATATTTTCTAATCTTTTGTAAAATATTATAATTTATATAATTATAAAACATTAACAAAAAGGGCATTTATCTAGGGCCTTTAAAAGAAGCCTAAGTAATGAATCTTGATCTCTTTTTATCACGCATAGATGTAGTATGCAAGGAACTTTTAATTAAAGAAAAACAAGGAGATTTAGATCTGCAGTTATGCAAATTAAATGTATTATTCTATAAGTGCAGAAATTGTTATAGTACTTCTAATTCAGGGAGATACTTTACAATGCCACCTTTTAATTTTAATTTCTTAAGGGAGATTATTTCATGTGTCTTCCATTAATGTAATCAGCAGTTGAATTACAGAACTTTAGTTTCATGCTTTAAAGAGGCATTTCCAAATTAAGATTTTGTTGTTTGATATTAAAGGTGTACTTTTTAAATAGGAATATTTTAATCATTAATTTAATGATTTCTTCTCTTTAGATAAAGAAAATTACAGAAATATTGCTTTATTTTTATTTTAACTACAATGTTTAATAATCTTCATAAATCTGAAAGAAAAATGGAATCATCATATTAGGGATATAAACCTACATAGACTTTCAAGTTGTGTAATGGGCCTGTGGTAAACACTTTGGAGATGTGGTAGAGTTTTACACTTGAGTGTAGTGTAGGTTTTTTTTTAATGATTATGTGTTTTTTATGGATACAAACCTCTACATTATAGATAAGTTTATGATGCAGTAATTTCACTGATTAGGATAAAATAAATCCTTTTTTTATGGTAACTAGATAAAATTATGTAAAAATCATGAGAAACTAGCTACTAACACTACAATAGAAATATATTCCTCACCCAGGAGTTCATTACCTTACACTTAAATAACTTCAACAACTTGAGATTCAGGTTTTGCAAACCCCACACTCTCTTGGAAAACTTCTAAAGATCAATATTTACAAAAATTTATTTCATCAGGATATCCCCTAATATAGAGTTTTTCCTTGCATTGAACTGTAATGTAGTAGTGAATCTGCATGATTCTTACTAACTCTTATATCTAAAAATCAGAAATATTAACATTTCATTAAGAAAGGTCTTTACTGACTTTGCCAGTGGCTAAGTGTGTGAACTTAAGCAAGTTATTAACCTTCTGTATACCTCAATTTCTTCACTGGTAAATTATTAAAAATAATAGTACATATTTAATATAGTGTTATATTTACATTATTTAAAACATGTAAACTTCCTTCAAGAGTGTCTGGCACATAATAAGCATGTTAATATTTACCTTATGATCATAAATATTACCATAATTATTATTTAGGTAATACATTTTATACTATATCTTTGTAGTACTCATATTTTTCTATTATTAACATGTTAGAAGTTGCTTTGCACACGGTACATGTTAAAATTTTAATTTAAGTATGAATGTAAGAAACACAAGTATACTTTAAGAAATGAAGCACAAGAAATCAAAATTTGTTTTTTAATTGCAAATATTTTGTTAGAACTGAAAAATCCATCATAATGTCATGGCCAGGAATTAAAATAAAATTATTTAGATAAGATTTGCTTTAGAGAATAGGTCCATGCTTAGTGGCAAAGCCCAAGGATGTGTATATCCATTGCAGGTGATGTGCCACACTAATGAAAGATGTTTCTGTGGGATGTTATGGTAGGTGTGGGAAGTGGGGAACATAGGAATCCCTGTAATTTTTGTGTAACAGTTATGTAATCTAAGCATCTTTAAAAATATAAAAGAATAATAATAATAAAAATAAAGAGATAACAGCAAAAAATAAAAATAAAGGCAATACATGATCCCAGACTGGATCCAATAATGGAGGAAAAAATGCCTGGAAGGATATACTGGGACATGTGAAAAAATGGAGAATAGACTATAAGCTTTATATCAATGTATAAATTTCTTAGACTTGGTAACTGTACTTAAGGTGGTTGGTTATATCAGTGAATATCTTTGTTCTTAGGAAATGTACATGGAAGTATTAAGTGTTCAAGGAGCATGATGTATACAACCTGTTTTTAAATGTTTAGAAAAAAGATAGAAAGGTAGATGAATGTATAGAATGATATGGCAAATGTGGCAAAATTTAAAAGTTGGTGGATCTGGGTATCTGGAAAGGTTTCTGATGGAGTTCTCTGTATGGCTGTATTATTTTTGTGACTGTCCAGTAAGTTTGAAATTATTTCAAAATTAATAGTTAATAAAAACCATGGCATAAAAACCTCAAAAAAAAAGAATGTTTATAAATATACATTTATATATTTATATATGCATGTGTGTTTAAAATTAAAATATAAACTTTATTTTAAATACTTCAAATAATCTAATTTAAAAATTAATATTTATTATTTGAATCATGCATTTTTTAAAGACAGTATTTCTTCAAAATATCATCCTTTATATTTGGACATTCTGAATTCAACTACCCTTCTCTTGAAGGCACTACTTTCATTACTTACACTAATGCCCCCAAATATGTGACTTTCTAACAATTCTGTAGTCATGACAACTCATGTTGGGGACCTTCACGGTAGCACTCATATTATGCGTCTTGTCAGCAGCACCGGTGACATGTAACATGGCCGCCAGGGCTGAGACAAAGAACAGCTTAAGCTACAGTTAGCCTTCTTCAAGGAAGTAAGAGAGTTCGCGCCAAAAGCACCCCCTTCATGCCAAAAGCATTTCTGCCACCTACCCTAGCAACAGCAGCCACCAATCCCAAACTGCCACCCGTCCTTAGGTCCACCAATCCTCACCCTTTTCCTTCAGAGTATATATACCCTGCCTCTTCAATAAACTTTTGCAGCTTGATCAGAATCCTGTCTTGCTGTCATTCTTCGCGTCTCTTGTCCCATACCATTCTTTCCTTCACAGGTCCTGAGCCCCAGTTGATTGTCCCGCGGGTCGGGACAAACTCATATTACAATCATTTTATATTACGCTTATTATTTCAAAGTACAAGCAATATCCTCAAAATTAACCTGCCCCTAAATCAGTATATGATACCAATTTCCTCTTCTTCCTTCCTCAGTTAAAGTGCACTGTCACTCTTTCTGAAAGTCTTAGACTCATATATGCTTTCTTTTTCTTCCTTGCCGAAAGGTGATATCACTTACCATGTGCTTTCAAATCTTCCTTCATAACGTCTTTCATTCTTACCTTTATTTTCAAACATATTGTCCTAATCTATACTCCCTTCATTGCTAATCCCCCTTCAGTTCCTTTGCATTCCAGTGAACACTCCATAGTACTGCAATCAGATCTTCTTTAAATACTTATTTTTTCCAAATCATTTCCATGTTTGAAAGCCTTCAATAGCTCTGTTGTCCCTATATAGGGTCCAAGTAATTTCTAATAGATGCTGGAAAGGTTTTGTAAAACTGAACTTTTGTGCATACATTTTCTGATCTTTGACGGATCTTTCATCTTATATACTTACTTGCCACATCCATCCTCCCCTCTTGTTAAGGCCATGCCTCCCACAAAAGGCAGGCTTGTGTCCTAACCCTTGCTCCTCTGAGTGTGAACCTATTTGTATTTAAGACCTTTGAATATGTTGTTATTAGTGAAGGTGTGATCAAACAAAAATTAATGGAATATGACTGAAAATCTTATAATAGAAGGAAACTGGATGTGGAAAAATAAAAACCACAGGGAAGAACCAGAGGCCAAAAGTCAGCAAGAACCTGGAAGAGAAAAACATCAACAGGTGATGAGAAAGTCAAGGAACTCAAGGATTGCCAGCTTGCCAGAGCTGGTAACCCTGGAAAGAAGAAGCCTTCCAGCCTCCAAAACTGTGAGCCCATAAATTCCCACTGTTTAAGCCAATCCATTGTGTGGCATTTGTTATAGCAGCCTGGAAACTAAGACACTTCTTTATTCTTTTATTAATTCATCTACTAATTATTTATAGAGATGCAAAGCCTCCTAGCCTCATTATACCTTCACAGGCCCACCAAGCACATGTCTATGCCAGCGCCTATGAAAATGCTGTACTGCCTGCCTGGAGAGATCCCACGAACCCACCTTTCACACTATTCAGTTCTTGGCTCAACTATCACTTTATCCTGGATACCTTCTCTATCCTTACACCATCCTCTCCCATGGAAAACATATTCTGTCTTAGTTTTCTGGGGCTGCCATAAAAAAATACCACAAACTGGATGGTTTAAAACAATAGCACTTTATTTATTGTTTCACAGTTTTGAAGACTGAAATCCTGTTGTCAGCAGAGACATGCTTCCTCTGAAATCTGTCGTGTTCTGGAAGTAGCTTGCTGGCAATTTGTGTATGCAAACAAAATCTGAATCTCTGCATCCATTGCATAGCCCTCTTCTCTCTGTCTGTCTACTACTTCATCTGTTCAAATTTCCTCTCCATTTAAGGAAAGGATTCACCCTAATCCAATATTTGGCCTCAAAGTAACCAATAATATCTTCAAAGATTCTATTTCTTGAGCCATATTCCCAGGAACAAAGGTTAGGACTTGAACATATCTCTTTGGGGAACACAATTTAATCCAGACATCTTCCTATATCACCATTTTCCATCTCTTCATCATCTTATATTTTCCCTTATAGGATTTTTCATCCCCTGACATATTTATTTGGATAAGCTCATAGCCAATCTCCTCCTTCAAGTTAGAAGCTCTGAGAGATTAGTGACTTATAATTTGGTCTCTAATGCATCATCAATGCTGAACACAGGTTTTCATGCATACTAAACATACAATAAATACATCTTGAATTAATTAATGATGTGCCACTACTATAGAATTACTATAGGAAATAATATGTGAAGTGGATGGTTATTATGAGGATTTCAGTAAAACATCTCCTTTTAATTCACAGAAATCTACACCCATAGGATCAAATAGATTTTACTCAAAATGTTCATTTTCATTCTACAAAACTTTCAAGCATAGTTGTCATATAGGGGCCTTTCCATACCTCCTTTTCTCAACAACAGAAATAAAGTATGACCTTTAGATGGATTGTCTTTAGCTAGTCTTTTTAGGACTGGGGTATCTCACCCAAGTCTCTCTGAATGATCTGCTCTCATCTCTGACAGCTGCATTCTCTCTTCCCCAATGAATGTTCCATAGGCTATGGTGATACACTTCACATTCAGAAACCCCCTTCACGTGAAATAGGTCACTTCCTACTTGGAGACCAACTACATAACAGTTTCTCCCATAACTTGTGAAAAGGAAAAACCAATATGATACAAATAATATTTCTCGTGACAGTAGTATATAATTTTCATTTTTATTCATTTCATGTTCAACCTCATGTAGTAGTATCCGAATCTGATGGCATATCAGAAATCTCTGAATAGATTTTACCATCAATAATCCAGGGATTCCACCCAGACCTACTAAATCAAAATCTCAGTAGTGGTGACTAGTCATATTGTAGCAAGAAAAGAAGTTACTACAAGAATTTCTGACTCAACCAGTATATGGGCCAGATTCAACAAACATTGATTTAGGTTTTCAAGCACAATTCTGTAATATTTTCTAACAAAGAAATGCCATGAAATATAAGCTTTCTTGTAATTCAATGGGCATGCTTATGGCCACTTTTAAAGTGTGCTAATACATGCAGAGTTGGTGCAATGCTCTAATGATACAAATTTAGATAGAACTGAGATTATCTTATACCCAGATCTCAGTTCCGGCAAACTATCTTCTGTCCTCTCCAGGATTCCTGTACATTAAGGACTTAAATTCTCAAGATCACTGGCTGTTGGTTCCAGTATCCACAGAGCTCAACGAAATCGCTTTTACTGTACACCCAGAACTGATGTTATCTCTTTCACCCACACCAATCCATGCATTAAATTCAAGCCTTGTTCCCTAATATTCTCCATGTAAACAAGTAAACAAACATAGGCTAACAATGTTTTATTCTTTCATAGGGTGCTGTTACTGAAAACTCATGAGACAGAGGGACTTACACTGCAGTTGTTAAAATTAGCATAAAATTGGACAACAGATAATTCTTAAAATTGTTCTTAAAATTGCTGTGGCCACCATATCAGTAGAAATTCCTTTTTGCTGTCTTTCATCAAACATGCAAGCTTCCTGCCTGAATACCAGGCATTGCTACTCGTGTCCCTGTGTCACTCCTCACCTCTTCCACTCTTCCCTGCCACACCCATGAAAGTCTGATCTTATATATGTAAGCAATACAGTTATTATTTTGGTGTTATAGCACATGCTTTCAGGAGTTAATTTTCTAATCCAGATATTAGCAAATAGAGCTCAGAGAACAAATTCAGCCCAACATATTTTGTTCTATTTTGTTTTGTTGTAACAAAGTTTACTGGAACATATCCATGCTCATTCATTTATGCATAGTCAGGTCTAAATTTATTCTGAAACGGCAGACTTAAGTAATTACAATAGAGACTATACAGATTAAAATAATACTTTATTGCTATATGGCTTAAAATATTACTCTGTGGCTCTTTACAGAAAATGTTTGTGACTCCTCACAAAGGGGCTTTCAGAATAGTTTGATAAAAAGGGACTCAACTCTTTAATAAGGCTTATGATCCAGATGTTAGTATAAATATTTTCCCACCCAGTGTACTTTCTCTCTAGAGAAGTATTTGAAATTCCTAAAAGCAGCATCTGTCTTGAAATTCTCCTTCCATGTGTATTATGCAGTAGGGCACAACATTAAAAATACGCATTTTAAGCATCAGGGACTTTCTTTAGGCTGTCTTCTGAGGGTGACAGCACCGCATGCTGAATAGTCCTTAATTATGTTGACAGACTTCTAATTTTGTATCTCAAATGCAATATAAATAAATGAAGTACATAGTAAATGACTCGTTCTCTTCATCTGAGAACTTCTGCTGTTAGTGCCCTTTGGAGATTGTGCATTCCTCATCACTATTCCTTCTTATTTCTAGGTGTTTGTTCACTCATTCTTCCTAGTCTGCTATGGGTGTTCTGGATTAAAAGAACAACAGACAGACTAAGGGAGGTTTAATGCCACTTTTCAGGTTATTTGTTGTTCTTATTTTTTTTCCTTTAAGTCAGTGCTCAACTAGACTCTTATTTGTTCTGTGGGGAAATAAGCAACCTAATGTTCCACTTGCCAGTATTGCTTTCTGACTGTGCCCTATTTCCTGGATACACAAAGAGCCTTTCATTCTGAAATCATGATGCTCCACATCAAATCTTTTCTACCATGACTGAATCTCATTTAAAGTAGGGGTCATTGGGTCAGGTAAAGTGCAGAGGAAGTTTTCAGTAGGTTTTGGTTGACTGGAGAATGGATGGCTGAGGTTGGTTCAGAAACAATAACTTGAAGATATAAGTTTGTCTGAAGGGGAAAGCTGAATACCTACTCTGCATATTCTGTCACTCCTTTTTGCCTCATAAACAGAGACCACTTTTCTATCTTTGAAAAATGAAAAATTTTAAAAAGAGAATTATTGAGAAGAGTGTAGAAGTAAAAGACTCCTGGAATCTTCTCTACAGTATGAACTGTTCTGAAGAAATTGATAATAAAAAGCTATAGATACCATGTTCAAATTGCTTGGATAACCCACCTGTGCTCAAGAAAATCTTTCAGAATTACCCATATGCAAAAAGTATCTCTAGTCATAAACATACTTGTAAATACATTGTCAAAATTTGGCAGAAACAAGCAGTCTACTATGAGCATTAACTCATACAGGGGGAGAGATCATAAGCAGTTTGCCCAACAAAAATAAGACATTTGAGGCATGATGTGGATGACCTCAAAAGTGGACATATGGAGACTTTTCTGCCATGCCCTAAATTTCATTGGCTCACTGACTGCAAATCCTATCACATCCTCTTGATCAAGTGCATCTCTATGTCAAAGAGGGACAGCAGAGGAGGAACTTGTGGAGAGGTCTGCAGAGACTGTCACCTCTGGGGAAGATGTTGTATTGCTGTAGCTTTCCCTTATGTGGGAACATAGCCAAGCACCTAATGGTCAGCTATGATCTGCTTTTGATCTCTAGGGTCAATGGTAGAGATTTGGAATTCTCCAGCTTGGAATTTAAAATTAATATGCAATGGGCTCTGTATTAGTCATCCAAAGGGGTGCTGATGAAAAATACCAGAAATTGTTTGGCTTTTATAAACAGTATTTATTTGGGGTAGAAGCTTACAATTATCAGGCTATAAAGCATAAGTCACTCCCCTCACCAAAGTCTATTGCCACGTGTTGGAGCAAGATGGCAGCGGACATCTGCCAAGAGTTCAGGCTTCCTGGGTTCCTCTCTCCCCAGGGCTTATTTCTCACTGGGCTCAGCTGCTCTGCTCTCTCCACAAGGCCAGCTGTAGACTATCAGGCGACCAGCTCTGTCTCTCTCCCCAGGCCTCGATTCTCTCTGGGCTCAGCTGCTCTGCTCCTCTGTGTGCTTACCTCCTGTGCTCCACCTCAAAACTCCAACCTCCCTTCTCTGCAGTGTGGTTTCTCTGTGAGTCTCCACCCACCAAGGGGGCAGGGATGCAATGTCCTACTGAAGTCGCCCAATCAAAGTCTTAATCATTATTTAATCAAGTAAAAGTGAAACCTATGAATCCAATATAATCTAGTATGCCCAGAGGGTCAGACCAATTTACAAATATAATCCAATATCTATTTTTGGAATTCATAAACAATGCCAAACTGCCACAGGCTCTTATGTAAAAAGTGGAAAATAAAAATTGCAGATATGCAATATAAGCAGATAGATGGACAATCTAAGAAATAATAAAAAGGGAATGCTAGAAATAAGAAAAGCAATTTAGAGAAATGAAGAATTCCTTTGATGGGCTGTCCAGTAGATTGGACATGACCAGAAAAAAAAAAATCAGTGAGCCTGAAGATATGTCTATAGAAACTTGAAACACTGAAAAGCAAAATAATAATAATAATTCAAAGAGGAAAATAATATCCAAGAATTGTGGGATAATTACAGAAAGTGCAATATATGTTTAACAGGATACCAGAAAGAGAGGGAAAAGAGAAAGGAACAGATTAAATATTTGAAGTAATAATAGCTGGAAATTTTCCAAAATTAATGACAGATACCAAACCATACATACCAGAAGGTCAGATAAGATCAAGAAAGAAAAATAACAAAAATAAACGGCTTGGAATTTCATCCTCTAACTTCAAAGAGGAAGAAAAAAGGCAGGGAAAATCTTGAAAGATGAGAGAAAGAAAAGAAACAACTTAACTACAGAGAAGCAAGGATAAGAATGATATCAGACTTTTCTAGTTAGACCATGCCAGCAGGAAGAGAGTGGAGTGAAATGTTTAAAATGTTAAAAGGAAAAAAAAACACCCAGTAAGAATCTGTATCTACTTAAATTATCAATCAAAAGTGAAGGACAGGTGAGCAGATGTGGCTCAAGCAATTGAGCACCTGCTTCCCACATGGGAGGTCCTGGGTTTGATCCCTGATGTCTCCTAAAAACAAAAACAAACAAATGAGACAACCAACTCAGGGGAACCAATGTGGCTCAGTGGTTGAGTGCCAGCTTCCCACATAAGAGGTCCTGCCCCAGTGCCTGTACCTCAACAAAAAAAAAAAA